>JAQGCN010000687.1:0-16133 GCA_034699725.1 Friesea truncata | reverse complement strand
CTATTAAGCATTTTTTCCACCCATGTATTATCACTAGAAACGCAGTGGACCCACTGTGGAAAGACTTAAATTTTTCAGAAAGAACTTTTAAGATGCAATATCATGAGCGCAGTATTGGAATCGTGATTAACACTTAGTTTCTAATTAATTTGATTGGACGGATTGTTAAATTAATATTAAAAAATGTAAAAAAAAATTTCTGGTCCAGTTTGGTTTTTTAATGGTCCGGTTTGGTCTGGTCTGGTCTGTCATATGTTTCTTATTGGTCTGGTCAATGGTCTAACCGGACCAGCCGGTCTTGGTTTGGGTTGGTCTGGTCCGCTAAAATTCCCAGACCGTAGCAGCTCTAATATAGATACAATTTGATTTAGTCATTAGAGTAATAATAATATTAGGGTTTAAGGTTTTAAGGTTTTAAAATTAGATTTAGAGTTTAGAATTTAGATTAGAATTAGAATTTCGGAGGAGAGGTAAACATTGCTACTAAAGAATATATGTATTTATTAAGTTTGAAATAAGTGTCGGTGCCTAACATAGTACTTCCAATAGTTTTCAGGAATGGGTTAATTTCAGTTTCTTCTTTTGGGATGAGGGGAAGGAGTCGACTCAATTTTCGAGATTTCGCACAGAAGTAGGCAGCGTGTTCCAGCGATTGGGTCGAACCACATTGATTGCATATCTTTTCTTCCCATAGGCCGAGGTCCAGTTTCAGTCCAGATTTAAATGGAAGTGAATAGAATCCGAGCCTGAGGTTGACAATGTTGCGTATTGTGGATCGATGGAGGCCAAAGTTTAGATATGGTTCACAGTTTTTCCTTGCATTCTTTATTAATAAGTAGGATGGGGTCTTTTCCTCTGCTGTCTTGAGGTCTTCATTCTTAAGGTAAGAGTGGAATTTTCTTAGCAGAATTTCCTTCGTTGCTTGGATCCTATTAGGGTCGTCCCCATTCCATAAGTTTCCATGTCCGAGTAGCTCCAGGATTTCTTTAAGTTGTATGCACCAATTGTATTTTGTTTCCACTTCCGGTTTAGTCGCTTGATTTCTAAGTTCAGAATAGGCATCCCAGAGTAGAGAACTGCGATTTGATGAGTGAATTCTGAGCTACATCCTGAGAGCAGCAGCAAATAATTAGTGTTTTGTATGGGTCGACCCAGTTTCCAGTCTCACAATGTGTCTAGGAGTTGTAGTGGGCAGTTGGAGGGTTCTTTTGAGGAAGAATTGTTGGGCCTTTTCTAACTTGTCAGCTTGTTGTAGCCCCCAGATTCCGGCTGCATATAGCGTAGTGGATTTGACGATTGAGGACATCAGTCTGTTGGTGCTTCTCTGAGTGTAACATTTGGGTCTTCTCAATATTTGAAGAACAGATGCAGCTGCTGCCTTCCCTTTATTAGCTGCAGAGTCCGCTGCCACATTGAACAATCCAGAACTTGAGAATGTTACTCCAAGGTATTTGTAGCATTTTGTTACTTGTAATGGGACTCGATTCCAGTAGAATTTGTCTTCCTTCAAGGGTCCTGCTTCTTGAAGACCATCGCTTGGGTTTTGGATAAATTGACATGGAGGCCCCGCGAACGGAAGAAAAAATTGAAAAATCCGTTTCAACATTTTGAGTGGGGTGTCACTATAGCCAGTATAAAGAAATGTACAATAATAATAATAAAAATACGTAGTAAACCCGTAAAAGCCGCAGACAGTAAGATGATTGCAACACGTTGGAAACGAATTGCAACACGTTAAAAATAAAGTGTAACACGTTGAAAATGAACGACAAGTCGTAGAAAATAACATGCAACACGTTTAAAATAACATGCAACACGTTGCAAATGTTTTTAACACGTTGCAGACGAAATGCAACACGTTAAAACAAAATTTGAAAAAAAAGAAAAAAAATTTTTTTTTAATTTTTTTTGAAAAATAAAAAATTTTGAAAAAAATTATTAAAAAGTGCGGACGGACGGACGGACGGACGGACGGAATTAGTAAAACCATAAGCCTTTCCAGCTACGCTGTCTGCGGCTAATAATTGATAAATCCATTCCAAAAGTTAAAACATGGATTTTTTCCTAAAAATCCATTCCAAGAATAGATAAACCCATTCCAACAATTTAAAGATCCATTCCAAAAATAGAAATATCCATTGAAAAAATTGAAAAATCCATTCCAAAAATTATGAATGTTTCTACCATGTTTCAAAAATCCATGTTTTCAAATAATCTTGATTTTCGACAGAAAAAATCACTAGGGAACTTGTGTGCAAGGGCGAAGTCGGGCTACTCGAGTTGTTCAAGAAGGATTTACTTAGTTACAATTATTTTTGTCTGAATGTTCCAAATTATAATACTTTCTCCTCCATTCACTGTTCGCACTAAAGAAATTTTTTTATTCAAAGTTCCATTCACTAAAATATCATACTATAATGCATATAATATTATAATTAAGAAAAGGAGTGTATTTATGTATTCGTACAAACGAATTTAATCTTGTAAGTAAAAGTTCTTTGAGCTCCATTTTGTCACACCTTTCTAAGATTTCATCATATCAACATCAATTATGATTTTATTTTATTGTCTAATTTTTTTTTTGGAATATTATTTATTTATTTAACACGAATATGGGTTAAGAATAAGTTAAGCACTAATGTGATACAGTTAAACTAAATTGGAGAATCATTTAGGGTTTATTTTATTTTGGGTTTAGGTTATTGTCTAATTTGAATATTAATTGAGTTATTAATATATTAACTAAGTTGGGCTTCTTTAGTTGTTAACGGCGCAAATATTACTCCCATCAAAGATTTCGGGACTAGCTTTCCATTTATTTTATCGATCTGTTATATTTTGTTTGATAAAAAATTACATGCATAAAAAATTAACATTCATCATGAAATAATTGAAATAGCTCACTATTTGCAATTCCTGAGGACCTCCGGAGGGACCAACAGGAGTAACAATTCTACCACCCTCCCTTAATTGATCAGTTATCTATTTTGTTAGAATTAAAAAATATATGAACCCTACGTTTTTCCATTATTAAATAGAATTTGATGATTCATTTACGGAATCATAAATAATTGGAATCGAAGCTCCAATATGGATAATATCGTACGGTGCTTCATCGTAAAATCCTTTTCTTCCATCTCCAACTGTAAATGTAGAAAATGAACTTATATACACTTACTTCTTAATTTCAGAAAACTTGTTAAATTCTTTGCGTAATTTATTATTAGTTTTCACAGGTTTAGGTTTTCTTTTACATGCTTACCATATAGCTTAATTCGACCAGACGATAGTAGTTCAGGATGACTAGAATTTATATTTTCTTTCGATTGATTTACGAGCTGTTCCATATGATCAATTCCAAATACTCTTCCAGATGAACCCACCTACAAATGATTCTCCAAATGAATTTCGATCTATGAATACTACTGTACTAATTAACTTACCATAAGAGCTAAGCAAACGGTAATGTATCCCGAACCAGATCCAATATCCAAACATTTTCGTCCTGCTAATAATTTTTCTGAAACAGCTTCCAACATAGTGGCATGCTGGACCAGAGAATAAATGTTTTAATTATTCTATACTTTCTAAATTTTAAGTCTTCCAATTTTCAGTCTACATTTCATTGTATGAAATGGCATGGACTCTACTCACCATATGCGGAGCACTTATATTAACTCCACATCCTATACTTCCAGGCCTATCCAGATATGGATTTGCGTTGACAAAATGCTTTCTATCAACAGCTTTCATGATCTTCTCAACAATTTCTGATTTAATTTTTCTTTTATCTTTGGATCATGAAATATATAAAGTGATATAAAAAAATATCGCTAATTTGATCCAATTACATTACTCACCCTTTAGTGTTTCTATAAATTCAATATGATGTTTTGAAGGTGGTGGATGGGCTATTGGTTTTGGATTTCTTAATATTGTCGGAACTACTTGCTCGATTTCTGAATGTTCTCGTTTTGAACTATTACCCTTCAAAACATTTATTAATCCCGGTAATGGTGGAATTATTGTTTGCCCTGGATTATTATTGTTAACAGAACTAACAGGTTTTGCTTTCTCCTGTGTTAATTTTTGTTTGTTGAAGGCCGCATTTACAAGGCCGCATTGTAGATGTTGGAAAAAAGGCATCATTTCTTGAATCGGAATCTGTCTAATTGATCTTGAATTTCCTTGCATATTATCTGACAGTATATTTGTCATATAAAGTTTAATTTCAGAAAATGTGGGTCTATGTTGAGGTAAGACATCGAAGATACGCCTCAGAATATCTTTGATTTCCTTCGGATAATTAGGAGAATCAAAATCGTTTGGATTTTTCCCGTTAATGATATGATTAATAACGTTCTATTAGTTCAAATAGATCATAAAAATAGTATCATTCAAATATGCCTGAGATATGTAATAGAATACCGCACCCTATTCTGAATATTTCCATAAGGAACCGATCCGTTGCTCCAAATCTCAAAAAGAGTAACTCCGTAAGACCAAACATCAGATTTAAAGGAAAACTTTCCCAGCTGCTCTGATCCCGAAGGAATACTTTCCCTTGGAACCCAGCGAAATGGCACTGGTTTTTCGGCTTCGATCTAATTGTAATACTATTTAAATTGTATATTTGTAATGTGCTTATTTAATATTTATCATGCAATTGCATCAAACCCTGTAATAACTCGAATTATCAACATCAATAAATCTGCTTAGACCAAAATCAGCTATTTTAGCCATTTTCTTTGAATCAATAAGAACATTTCGTGCAGCAAGGTCTCGATGAATGTGTTGCATTTCGTGTAGATAGTCCATTCCAGAAGCCACATCGTATGCTAAACTGATTCTTTTTTTCTTAGAATTCAAAAAGCAGTCAAAATTAAATATGAATTACGTTTACGCTGGAACCTAAGAATAAAATTGAAATTTATGTCTCTTCACCTCATTTAAAGATCTGCCATGTTCTTTGATATAATCTAGGAGACTTCCATTTTCCATAAATTCAAAAATAAGATGAGGAGTTCGAATATCCTTACTTTCTTTTATAATTCCAATTAACTTTAAAACATTTTGATGACTCAATTCGGACATAGTTTCCAATTCTTTGTTTGCTTCCGCTTCCGCTATAGAATCACGAAGAACCTTTATTGCTACTTTGGTACCATTCAAATGACCTATAATTATTAGAAAGTTAGTTGTTTGTATTCGTTTCGTACACAATAAATGATACTTGAGATTAACTATTTACACATTTTAAAAAAATTATCGTTTCTAAATATTGTTATTACTTACTCCTCTGTCAAAATTAAGTGTTGATTGGGCATTGCCATATCAATAAAACAAATTCATTCATTCATTCATAAATGATACTTAGGTCTTGAACCAGTGCGATCAAATAAGTGAGTCAAATAATATACCTAGCTGTACTGTGCCAAAAGATCCTGAACCCAACACAAGGCCGAACTGAATTTCTGATGCAGAATATATTTTAACATTTACGGGCATTTTTGTCAATTAGCAAAAAATAATGTAACAGTTTGTGCGTAAGGTTAAATCCAACCTACCTTCTAGAAAAAAAAATTACAATAAAAAGAATTCGTAAAAGCTTAAACAAGTTTAGATAAGTGAATTTGAAATTCACAATGATGTATTGATAATTGGAATTGACTATCTTTATCAATTACTAAGTACTGTAGTATAGTTTTACCTTTTTTATCGGTCTTGATTTGTTTTAATGGATACATATAATAGGTAGAAGTGAATAAAATCACTTTTAACACTTTTGATAAAGTGTGCTGAGACTATTTACTCTTATCAACAATTTATTTATCACACTATTATTTATTACATCTTCATAATACCGCTTACTATTGCGTTTTGCAAGATTAGATGAATGATGGCTGATAAGTTATTTTCGTATTCAGTAAGCATTTATGCATCCACTTCATTAAGAGAGCCCAAAAAAGGTATTAAAATACAAAGAATAAGGCTTTGGACACTCTAGCTGAAAATGGCCGAAGTAGGGTAAAGATTACATTGTACATACAATAAGTTTAAAAAACGCAATGGCAGTTAGTCTTTTACTTTTACAGATCCATGTATCACGTAGCACCAGAAACCGAGTTAGTCAGAATTTTGGAATGTCCAGTGTGTACAGAAGTACCAATGCCTCCAATCACGGGGTGCCTTGGAGGACATACGATCTGTTCTAATTGTCAAAATAAGTTAAAAACGTGCCCATTATGTAAGCAAGGGTTTGGGACAACCAGGAATTTTACCCTTGAAACAATTATTAACAGTTCATCGTTTAAATGTAAGTATGAGAAAGATGGTTGTCGACAACGAATAATCGGTGAGCAGTATCGCTCACATTTACTAAAATGTGAATTTAGGTAAAGTAAATTTTTTGCTTTGAGTGGTCTATTAAGCTGGATATCAATCATTGTTTAGCTGTTATGTTAGAAATGTAACTTGTAGCGATGCAACTGGAAGAAGATGTGTCAACCAGAAAATAGCTTTCCCAAAATATTTGCTTCATTTAATTGAAGACCATAATATTGAACCAAAAAAAATTGGTATTGATGGTTATAATGAAGAATTTTCAATGAGGTCAGGTAAAAATCAATTTCACCACTTATTCCATTAATAATAATTATGCCTGTAGTTTTGTTTGAGGCTAATAGTATGTTAATTACTTGGAAAATTCTAGAGACATCGGCTTTTCCAGATTCATGGTTTACTTTTCAAGGAAAATATTTTGTAAGAAGACAAAGGATTTCCAGGGGGATCCTTTACATATATTTTGTCATGATTGGCTCAGAAATAGAAGCATTGCATTTCAGTGTTGACATTGCATTGTTTTCACACCCTAAAGCAGTAAGCAATAAAGGATAAAATATAAGCATAAAACATAAAAGATATTTTTTGCGTTCATAGTGTCCAAAAGTACAGTGGACCATACCAATCCAATCCTTCAGAAAGGAAGAGGGTGATATGCTTCAATTAGACGAAATTGGAATGGTTCCCCTTCGTTCCTTGAAGGGAATTGGGGTAAAAGATAATGATAAAATAACCTGGGCCACTAGATACATAATAACTTGTAGAATTTAGAATTATTAAAACAACCATTGTGTTTAAAAATAAATGGGATTTGGCTTTTAAACATAAATACAACATTTAAGTTATAGTTATATTTTGATAGAATTGTACCTCGTTTAATACCGCTTTTCACACATTCACCATTTCTCATTTCGGTAAACTTATATGGTTTTCCGGGTACAGATTATATTGGCTTCGTTGCTCATTTTCGACTCAAAAGTTTGTTCGTGCGACGTTGAACGAACATACATCACAAGAAATAAATCTAAAGCATTTACATATTTGTGAGTTAATTACTTACATTAGGCAAGACGCTAAAGTAAAAAAACGAGTTAAAGTGTAGTTTACTCTACGCATTGAGTGTTAAAGTTAAGGCAAAAATCAAGAAGAATTGTTTCTGTTTCGGAGTAGGAGTGTTTTGAGTTTAGTTTAGATTTTAATAATTAGTATGCAAACCCTTTTTAATTCATTGACTAAGGTAGATCATCCTGCCGTTGCTTATTGACTCAGGTAGATAATCCTACCTTCGCTTCTTGACACAGGTAAATCTTTTACCTTCGTTTAACAATGGGGTTAACAATGTAAATTCCTGGAAATGTTTTACTCATTATTACTCATTCTATTGTTCTAAGCAATGTAAGTTCTAAGAATTCTATTTATAATTCGAATGTAAGAAAAATACAACCCTTTCACTCCTACCCAAAACCTTATAAATATAACCCGAGTTACGAAAATAAAATCAGTGTCCAAATGTCATTCTAAGGGATAACTCTGCTCGTTCTTTCTTCGACCTTTATTGTTTTGTACATTGTTGAAGTTATTGTTCTGTTCATTGTTGAAGCCAATTGTTCTAAGTTGGGAGAAACCTGTTCCAGTTCTTAGTGTTTGATCCAATTTGGGTATCATTATTGTTTGATCCAATCGTGGAGTCATTATTGTTTGATCCAAGTTTGGTATCATTGCCGTTTGTGCCTATTTCCCATTCAATTGTGTTTGATCCATCTCTTACTACACGTAGTGTTTGATCCAATTCCGGACTTTTAGTGTGTGATCCAATTCTACAGTTGATCCAATTTTTGGACTCTTATTCATTGATCCATTTTCACCACAGCGATACCAAAATCTCAGTTCTAACGCCGATCAGTCTTCAATTAACATCTCTATTATTGTTTTACAACACTCAACATCATTTTATTCAACGAACCCTAGAAATTTGCAAGGTGACGGGTATTTACCATTGGATTTCTAACACTTTTCATGGGGTGTACCTCAACTTTTGAGTCCATTATGGGGATACATTTTGGAAAAAATGAGAGACCTGAGATACTATTAATAATTAGTTTGTTTTTTCTATCTTTTTCCACATTCTTAATTGGACCACTCCCATTTATTCCACTTGAAAGGTAAAAATTCAAGAAAAGCATTTTGAAAGTTTTTTTGTAAATGAATTAAACTACAGGAGTTACACGTTAACTGTTGCTGGACTTCTTATAAGTGGACTTGGAACAGGATTAATGGATGTATCTGCAGTTGTTAATTTTCAACTTGAAGTAAAGTAAGTCACGAAGTATTTTTTCTTCAAAACTTCATTTAATATTTTATACATTTGATAATTTAACATTTAACATTTAAGAGAAAGACGAGGTATCACAGAATCAGCAGCAGTAAATTTTAGTTTTGTTGCAATATTATACCCATTACTTACTGGTGTTGGCGGAATGATTGGACCGTCCCTTGCTGGAATATTATACCAATACTTTGGATTTCAGTCAGCTCTTGTTTTTCTTTTTATTTCGCATGGATTCTTGGTAAGAGAAATTACATTAGATAAGAAGTGTTAACTTAAACTAAATCGAATTGAATTTAGCAAATTGATTTTGTTTTTTATTTATTAAGGGAACTTACTGGTGATTTTTATGTTGTTAAAAAAATGTAAACCAAGAAGTATAGCACTTTCAGAAAGCTTATACGAAATACTAGACTGAAATATTAATATTTTAAATAATTTATTTAACTCAACGCGTTAAAACAATAAATTTATTTGTTTCCCGTGATATATTAAATTACATGTTAACCGGTCGTCTTTAATTGTATGGGATTATTTACATTTGCAGAAAAAAATTTTGTTTACAAACTTATGCTACAATCTTTATTAATGTCATCAATCTTTTACTTAAGGACAAATAAAATATTAAAATAACTTCAATAAACATTTTAAAATTGACGAGAAATTGAAACAACAAGATAGAAATAATTTCAATTTTTTACAGTTTCATTAAGCGCCTCAGAAAATATAAAGAAGTTTCTATTAAAAAATTCAAGAAGTATTGATTGTTAGAACTTTATTTACCCAATATAAAATTAATGAATTTCATCTAACCGAAAGAAATGTTTGGTTTAAACGTAATCGAAAATTTTTAAATTGAATTGGGATTAGCGTGGGGAAAAATTTCAGGCAAAAGTAAAATAAGGAATTCCTTTTTGAACCGCTGGGTTCACTAATAAATTCATTTTATAATTACGTGTTATAGTTCTTGCAAGATACAACAAATCGATACTATTTGGTATTAACTTTATAAGTAAAATATAATGTAAAGTACTGTTTGCTCCAATTTATTTATTGTATGCCACGGGAAATAAGGAAAACATTCTAATAGTTTAAAGTTATAGTTCTGCTATTAAATTTTCAAAACAATGTATTTTGCATTATGTTTCTTTCTACTAATACTTACTTCTCCGCAATCAACATCAATAATGGAAGGAAGTATCATACGAACAATTAATAATTTCGGATGGATTGTTGATGGGTATGATAAATGTACAAACTTTATATTTTTATTTAACAATTTATCATTTGGTCAAATTAAAACACCAGTCATTATAAACAAGGAAACCATTCATCAACTTGACACTTTTGATAGATCTCTTGATAAAAATTTTTCAGCATATGTACAATTACAGGATTTGTATTGGTATTTATGTTCATATGGTGTTGGATCTCGGGAACCTTTAGCTATTCCTTTACAACGGCATTTAAACTCCTGTTACACCAATTTCTACCCTTTAGTAGACCTTCGTAAAAATATTTACAATACGATTAGGTATTCTTCGTTTGGAATGACCTCAAATCACTTTATGAAAACAACTATTCATATTTTACATGCTAGTACTTTAGCACTGTATAAATTCAATTCAGAAGGTACTTTTGTCTTGAGATCAACAATAATTTTGTACAGATTACAGTTACAGACAATTAAACAATTCTTTCACCATTACGAAGTGAGTAATTGTTTCGTTTTGCTGTTTTATAAAATATTAGGATTCAAAATGATAGAAATAATATTAAAAGAAAACATAAACGATATAAAGTATCTCATTGAAAATAAAATAAAAAAGGAATTAAATACAAATGAATTTAATGGATTAGAACCAAATAGTTCTGAAGTTAAAATCAAAGAAATTATAGGAACTTTAATTGGAAATCCATTTCAAATAAAAACAGATTGGTATTGGAAACAGATTATCACCCTACTTTGTTTTCAATATTCAAATTTTTCAGTAAGAAAGTATGAGAATACATACAATAAAATAGAAGAAACATGGTACAGACTAGAGCTGAGCAGTATGGTGACAATCGGAGCATGGAAACCCTTTTATTACATCCCCGATATTGTAAAAATTGGTGAGGTATATTACAATTTTGTAACTTGTGACGGAGTAAACCCTGAAATTGATTTTGTTTTTTACACAAATCCATACGATTGTACGAGTTGGATAATATTTTTAATAATTGTTATTTTATTAATACCAACTACAATCCTACTTTTTGAAAATCCAAGAGTAAAAACATGGTATGGATATTTTACATTTTATGGTAATATTCTAATATATAACATAGCTTGTGCATTTGATTGGAGTCCAGAATTAAGTATAAAATTAAAATGGAAATCAAAAATAATAATTGGATGTTGGTTAATTGGTGTTGTTACACTTGTAAATGCATACAAAGGAATATTTGTATCAACATTAACTTCACCAATTCCAACTGCGCAAAAATGGACAAATGTATCACATCAAACTAAGTTTATTTATATTATCAGCTGGAATTTTAAGACTTCTTTGCTCGACAAAGTGCGTTTTCCAATAAAATCGGATGAATTAAAGTTTGGAATTACACATAAACCATTACATGGAATATACCAATACGCGTGTTTCCCAAATGACAAAGAATTTGTTTATGAGATGTGTTCTACGTTTGGAGATCGTATTTTACCATATAAAGATATAGAAGAAATATTTAATTCTGAATCAATGAACTTAAAACTGCCAGATTACAGTGGATTGTGTGGTGATAAAGTAATCCAAATTCATAAAAACTATTCGAATATTAAACTAAGTGAAGATAAACTAAAATATATCACTTACATTAACAGTACGCATGTATATACACACATAACGTATAGTGATTTTGTACGTGTATTTTGTGATGATTTGGCCAAGTTTGAAGGGTTGTTAAGGTATAAGAATGACTTTCCTAACGATACTAAGAAACCCATATTAGAGTTTGGTAATGCTTTGTTTATACATGAGCCCATACCAGATCCTCTATTGGAAAAAAAACTAAGAAATATTATAAAGGTAACAAGTAGTTGTAATAGAATTGCTTATATTGATGAAGAGAAAATACTTGATATTTTAATTGAAATAGCAAAAAACAGATCTCGTAAATATCCAACTTATAAAAAAGGAAATGAAAAAATATTATACACTTGGGAATTAATTATATTCAGTGATGGGAGTCCCCTCAAATTGGATCTTTACAATGTAATGCAACATCTTCTTGCATATGGAATATATCAGATTTGGGATAAATGGTACAGAATTCGATATCCAAGAGAAGACGATATTCTTTTAAAAAATTATACTAAAAATAATAATATTAATTTAAATATTCCTGTTCCACTTGATCTGCATTCAAATATTTGGACTGGATTTTTAATTTATTTTTATTCTATTTCTATATTCACTACAATTCTTTTATGTGAGTTTGTATTCAGTTGGTATAAGTTAGGTTATTATAACATTGAAAATTTGTATAATTCTGTTAAAAAATTCACGTTAGATGTTTATGATATTGTAACCAACTGGAAGTTCAGTTGGGGTTGGGGGAAAAACACAATTTTAAAGCGTACACAATTCGATTCAAATATGCGTAATTTGTACAACTTTTTTAAAGAATTAACCTCGCATGTTTATGAGATCGTAATCAACTGGAACTTAGGAGGGAGGAATAGTACGAAATGTACTCCTTTTTAAATTTTTGGATAATTTTAACTATTTTAAACTATTTTTTAAGAACACAGTCCAAAATCTTTGTTTTGAATACTTGGAAATGCTATGAATGAAGCTAAAGTGCTAAACGTTTTTAATCCTGAATGTTTACGTGTATACTGTTTATTTTGTGTTGTGGTATGTTTATGTTAGGAACTTGTTTCCTAAAAACCAGTTTCATCTGTTAACGGTAGAAACAGAAACAGATTTTAAAGTGGTTTTATTTTATTGTATTTTCTTATCTTCAGTTTTGTGTTATCGAATCCAAGAATTTGGTTAAATATTTATTTTAAAATGAATATAATCACATCTAGTATTTGAATATAAAAAGAATAATGACTCCACCAGTAGTTCCAGTTCATGTGTAAATACACATCCACATTACACAAAAGACCAATGGACTTTTGTTTTAATTTTGTCATTTACACAATTGTTTAGCTGGACATTATATGTTTTCCAAGGACCATTATTTCCACCAGAAGTAAAACATAATTTAGAATATTATTCATTTATTTGATACAAAATGTACAATTGTATTTTTAAGGCAACATTGAAAGGCCTCATGCCTTCTGAATATGGATTTATTATGGCAACGTACATGGTAGGTATGGTAGTTGGATCTCTATTTGTAATTAAGGTAGGATTTATAGTAAATATATAATTTCAACTTATTAAAATATATTATTATTAGTTTGAAAAAATAGGTCTTAGGAATGTATTAGTAGGAAGTATTTGTACGATTGGTGTCGCAGTTATTATTTTGGAGTAAGAATCCATTTAGTAATTGTAAAACGGTTAATTCGTAAAAACTTTGATTGCGTATACACAGGTTACTTTCTAGTATTAAATCACCACAAATATTTGCAATAGCATCATCACTTGCAATCTTTATTCAAGGTATCGGAAATGCCAGTACAATAGGAAGTACTTGCCTTCTTTGTCTTGCTATATTTCCAACAAAGACTTCAAATGCAATTGTAAATTACAAATTTATGCACGTTATATTTTTAATTCAGAATAATTTAAATAAATTTATGATTATAGGGATTAATTGAATCTGGTAGTTTATTTGGATCGAGTTTGGGTGGATTATTATCTGAATTGTTATTTGTTAAACTAGGATTTCAATTTACGTATATTACAGCTGGTATAATACTTATAATTTATTCAATATTTGTTCTCTACAAACTCCCAGAAGAGCCACAACCAACAGGGAATCATTTAACAGTTTCTGATATGTTACGAGGATATTTTGACATTTGGGATAAATGGTACAAAATACAATATCCTACAATACAATACGTGAAGATATTATTTAAAGGAAGTATACTAAAATAATAATATTAATTTAAATATTCCAATTCCACTTGCTATGAATTCCAATATTTGACTGGATTTTTAATTTATTTATATTTTATTTCTATATTCACTACAATTCTTTTATGTGAATTTTATTTTCATTTTCATCATTTAGGTGTTTTCAACATTAAATTTTTTAATAATTTTGTGGAAGAGTTTAAATTATATTCTATAGTTGAAGTTGTCTTGAATTCGACGTTGTTGGAAATAATCTTGAGTTCCACTGAAACTGATAAAATGGCCCAAAATTAGATTCTAAATTTAGGTAGGTACCCTTATTTAACTTTTGAGTCATGCATGACACAAAGTCCAAGGCACTCCTTTTTGCTTAAACTCTGTTATAAACATTTACTTAGCATTAATAAAGACATAGTCGAACAGCATTCAGTCACTTTTACTCGATAACGATCCTCAGAATTTCTTACCGAAGTTTAATAAGCTGAAAATTAAAAATTTACAAAATTCGTGCAAAGCACTCTGAATAATTGTTGAAAAGTGAAGTTAAAGTGGATTGGAGCTATTTCTAATGGAACGAAAACAGCATTGGTAATATAATTGGATTGATTTTTTTCACTGCTAGGTTAACTTTATGTGGAGAGTACAAATTATTTATTAGATTTAATATTTTAAATATAAAATTTCTTAAATATTTGACATTTTTAGCATCAGTATAAATTCATTCGACATTTGTCTTTACTCTCCAAACATTTTAATTCAACAAGTTACACTTCGTTTTTTCAGAATTCCGTTTCCACTTTTTCCCAAAACAAGAATAGTAGAGTAAAACGCCAAATATTTGATCATAGAAAAGTTCAGAACAACAAAAACTGGAAATAGTTTTAACAGAATAGCATTCGATTAATACAGAAAATACTCTTAATTTAAAACAAAAATCATTTCATCTTTTCATCCAATATTTTACATATGAAATGTGCACCACCTTTGCAAATAATAAAACAAGCTAAAGTAAAATATTTGAGAAATAGAAAAGATGGCGACTCTAGCATGAGTTCAAAGTCATATTCAAGCTTTGCTTTCATGCTAAAACTTTCTCTTGAATTCAATCAGTCAGTGTGTTATTTTTATTTTTAAATCAACTCTCCTAGGTTGTAATTTTGTAAAAGAAAACCTCATTTGTTACGTAATACTTAAACATTCAGTTAAATTCTATTTTAGACACTTCAGATGAAGTACAAAATAATCTCTTCACTGCATAAGAGTAATCTTTTTAGAATTGTTAGGATCCATTTTCATCTTCTTATAATAATGAGTCTTGATTTTGGTTTTCATTTTCAGTAATTTAAGATTCTGTAGTGTAAATTGCTTAAGGGCATTTTCGTACGAGAAAATTAATTAAGGAGATTTCATAGTAAAGAAAGTTTCCTCGTAGCAATTAGGAAAGAAAGTGGTGAAAGTAAGGATAGCCTTTATACACTTCCGCCGCGAGTAAATTGTCTAAAAGAGATCCACGAACCGTTGTTCTCGTATATATTTCAGGTGATAATGAATTCACTACACGGAATGAAAACTTAATTCGGACGAAGAGTAAGGAGAAAGGAAGTCACTGTCATTTTATTTGTAAAGAAGAAAAGGAAAGAGAAAGTCTTAATTTCATTCAAACCAAAATCCAAAGAGATTCTAATGAAAAGAAACACGATGATGAAATTCTATTTTATAATATACAGCACACCTTAAATCCTACTACGTATAAAATATTTCACATTAATAAATCTATTGCATTTATGCGTATCTAAAACATATCAGTGTGTGGGGTTTCTATTGTTTTTTTATATTAAAAAAAGACTTGTATTGATCCCATAATTCATCTTTGAATTCCACATTGAAAAAGAAAAAGGGAAAGAGATATAGAAAGAGTGTGTTTATAATTCAAGTTATGAAATTTATATACGCGTGAATGCAAATTCAAGAAGAGAAAGTAAAAGTTATTATTATTGTATTATTTCCTGTGCGAGTGTATGCAGTATGTAATGGAGTTTTCTGATGATAAATGAAGAGTTATGACATTTGGACCTTTGTGAATTTTAAATATGTGTAGTGCATATACTTCCTGTAAAAGGGTGTAGGTCGCTGACCTTTATTGTGGAAATATTTTGTTTCTTCTCTTATTTTTATAGTCATGTACTCACGGTATGCCATTTCAATACAAACAATAAAATAGTATGGTCCGATTTCTAAATTGTTTGATTTTGCATTAAAGAATTTCTTATTGCATAACTTCTTCCTCTTCATACTGTGTGACTAAAATGACGACTCTTTCATTTTCCATTGTGTCTGAAAATCTAAAAGAAGAAGAAGGGGCTATAAGAAGAAACTATAAAGAT
>JAQGCN010000686.1:0-16134 GCA_034699725.1 Friesea truncata | reverse complement strand
CCATAAGAATAATGTTAAGTTAGGCCAAAAGTTTAGGCGTGTTTCATACTTTTTTAGGACAAATTAATATTATCTCTTTTTTTATTTTATTCGGTTAACCAGCAAGAAAACTTTTTCAATATAAGCTATAAATTGTGCCCAAAAATATTCTATTATCGGTAACCATCTTCTTTTATCCCAGGAAACCCTTAATTAAATTAAATTTTCCCAAATTCTCCGAACCCATAAAGACTTTTTTTCGTTCCGAAGGATATAACTTATGATTCTTCCAGATTCTTTGAAGGCGTTATTTTGTGGTTACGTAGGGTGTAAAGTATTTTTGAGGAAAAGAAGATTTTGAGAAGATAAAATTGGAGGAGGAGACATTAGGTTAGAATTGTAACAATGGAGAAAGTCATTGATTCTTTGTACTGAGTGAGTCAATAAATGCTTAATGAGAGCCCTTGTTTCCTTCATTGATGCGTGGATTGACTGAATAAGGAGATGATATGAAGATGGGTTTTGTCGTACGTAATGAAACCGTGAGTTGGATCTGTGCGTGGAAAATGGGTGGAATGTGGGTCAGTGGTCCCTCGTGTACAGAAGGGGGTCTCTGGGTGGCTCTTCCTTCAGGACTTCGGCTTCTTCGTTTCCATCGTCCAGTCTCCCTTGAGTCTTCCCCACCTGTGGACGACTATTTTATTATCTCTCAGAAGAGAGCCCTTCCACGGGAACAATAAACACGTAACTCCAGTTTTTAAGATACCTAAGGATCCACTCTCATTTCTTATATTTCCACCCTTTCTTCCTTTCTATTCTTCGTGTTGTCTGTGTTTTTTATGTTATTTCTAACAATAACAAGAGTGATTTTCAAAAGAGTTTTAAAGTGTTTTCCAGGAAGTCGGTCTTTTTGGACTTAAAATCTTAATAATGGAGATACACAAGGTGAGAGATGGATTTTTTTTTACTTTTTTAAGAATAGACAATTGTTGATATGGTAAGATCACATTGGAAGTGGTTATACTGTTGCTTTTGGTTATTTTAAGCTTGAGGAAATTTCGGGAGTCACGCAGGTGTAATTTTTTTTTGAAGATTTAAGTGAAACGAGAATTATTTACAAAAGGTGGATTTGGATTTTAAACTGTGAAATCTTAGTTTTCTCGTTTGATGGGACGTTAAGATGGATGGGATAAAAAAAGAAGTTAAAGATGCCAATAGGATTGATTGGATTTTGATTGATTTTTTTAAAATAAATGAGAAATAAGAAGTATAAGAATGATGATTGGTTATTTGTTATTTTTCAAAGGGATGAAAGGATTTAATTGAATTTTTTTAAGCTTAAGTTTTTTTTCTTATATTCAATTGTATATTGTGAATTTTAATTTCACTTTCATGTGAAAAGTGAATTTTTCCCTTGTTTGCTGATTAACTCATTTCTTAAATCTAATTCGTTACCCCTCGTTGAATTTGCATAATTTGTAGATTTTCTTTGTAGATAATATCTAATGTATATATTAAGTGTTAACATTTTTAAATTAAAAAATTTCAATATCATCTTCATCTATCGTTTCCACTTTCTCCTTAAAAAATTACAAAAGGCTCATTAAGCTTTACCCAATCAAATTCCGACAACACAAAAATCAATCATGGTTCATTTCTTAAAAGAAAGAAAAGACAGATTAATAATTAAAGATGGGTCACTTGGATCAAGTAATCAAGTACAGATTTCTATTAATACAACAAAACTTTAAATATTTGTGAGTCTTTTCCTAAGTTAAGGATTAAAGGGATACTTTACAATAAGCTGACAATAGTAATTTATTATTTCTATTGTAATTTTAATGAGATGAAAATAATATTTCAGTTTACAAGACATCTACTGATTCGCCCATTACATAATTATTTTTTTAAATTGATTTTTAATCAATGGATTTTTAACCTTAGCATTCGTCTTTGTCCAATCTTCAAAATTGTGAATACAATAAGAAGGATAATAAAACTATATAGGTTAAGATATAAGATTGATTTCGAAGGAAGGGATTGAGGATTCAGTAGTCTTGTTTTAAGAATTTGTTAATACAAATGTATTTACGTTACAAAGTTCAAATAAGGTTGGACATTTTAAAAAGTTTGTTCAGAAATAAAGTATCCACTAAAACATTTTAAGCAAAAGGAATGTAAGTTTGTTATTTGCTTTCATCCATTACCCAACATCAGCAAGTTTCAACAGCTACCTATTTCAATATTTAAATTTTTATTGATCTAATGATTTTCTAAAAATAACTTTGGAGAGTTTTATGCAATTTATCCAAAAATCCGGATTTAATGAGTACCCGCAGATAATCCGGATACTAGAACTTAGAAAAACTGAAAAAATGCATTTTAGTTATCCAAAAAATATGGAAATGAACCTGAGTTTTGCCATGCTATGCACCGATATTATAATGAGTTACTACACAATCCAATTGCATAATTGCAATAGTTCTTACTTAGTACTGGATTAAGTTCTTAAGCGCATTTTAAAGTATGTATTTTGGATGTTAAACTGTAAAGAGTATATTTAACGAATTTTATTTAATTTTCTAAATTAGTGTCTCATTGTTATTACTTCTTTGTGAGGAAATTTTCCATTACTTATAAAAAGCAAAGGAAAGTGATGATTTAAAAACAAATCTTTAAATAGTTAATGGTTTTAGATCATATAAAAAAATTGAAGAAAAATATAATGACAATGAAGAAGACTCCTTCATTTATTAGTTTTGAGAAGAACGGCGTATTAAGGCCTCTTAAACATAAAAATGTGCCAAAGTCATCATTCTCACTACGTTTCCTCCATTAAAAAAGAAGATGCTTCGAATTACTCTTAATCTTCTATCCCAGGGGTTTACACTACTTAAAACCTAGAATTAACTACTCAACAAAAGTGACAACGAAAAATTTATTTGTCTCTTAATTTCAACCGAGATTCATGTCCTTCCATAATTGGACCTCTCCTCCTTCGATCATAGGAGAAAGTCCACCGTTGGTTTTTACAATGCCAAGGTAGATTACTTGTCACCTCATTTAACCACACCCTTTTTAAAGTTTTTAAAAAAGAAAGAGTGATATGATGATAAAGAGTAATTAGATAATGGTGGGTTCCGGAAGAAGCTCATCGACCTCCTTCACTTACTTGGAGGCTAAGATTTAAGAAAACACCCAATCACGACAGTTGGATCCTCTAAATTATCATAAATGCATTTTCGGAGTATATCAAAGAATAACTTTAATAAACTACTAACACCTTTCTTGTACTATTTTTGGAATTAAACATGTTCAAACTAAGTTACATGGTCCTCAATCCGACGCTTTTCACTTAAAATTTCACGAATCGCCCGCCTAGTTTAATCAAATCGACTTTATCCCACGATCACGAAGAATCATAATCCATCACTATACTAATTTACATATTTTTACACTTTTACATTTAAATTTTTTTAAATATAACTTTGTCGTGTCGTGATTTCCGTCATGGTTGAAAAATGTTTAACATCTCCTGCAGATGCTACAATGTACTAAATCATATTGCTACAGCTATACCAATTAGTTGATTTTTTACATGAATCGAAGGTATTGAAAGCATTAAACGATTGATCATTCACGAAATACTAAGTACATTGGTTTGTTGGTAAAATTGCTTCAAAGCAATTGGCATTAGGTTTTGATGCATTATATTTTACCGCTAATGAGATACTTTGTATTACTTTTATGTTGATTTGGTTACTCTTGAGTTAATTTTGCTTGTTCCATTTTTAACGAGCATTTTGGTGCTTTTGAAATACTGGAACCCCGTCAAGCATTTCCCAACGAACATGGATACGGGCTATTAATTGTATCCGTTATCTTACATTTGGTTGCTGATTGGATAACGTAGCAGTTGTAAGATCTAGCCAATTAAGAAAGTAAATCTTTTAAAATGATTAAAAATGAATGTATTGAATAATCTAAACTACAGATTCTGTGTTTCCTAATGGACTCATTAGAAGTTTAGTATTTTTCTGTACAGGTAGAGAACTCTGGCCCCCTTGGACGAATCTCTGCAGGAAATGCATAACGTTTGGTTGAAAATGGTCCATTTACCTTTACCACAAAATTACCACAAAAACCCTCAATTACACATTACGCCTCTTTTACGTTTTGCAATTGTCATCTTCATCATTACGATATACGACCACCCCCTTCGTTCACCCAAATCCAAAGGTTTCATATCCAATTTAAAATCATTGTTTCTTACCATACGTGATTCGGATTTAGTAAGAGAGAAGAAAGCGAATTTGATTGGTTAGTTAGGGGGGTGGATTTAAGGATTGGAACTGGGACATTGCCTGTTTGACAGTCGGGTGTTAATTGAACGTCTGAAGAGAAATATTGGAATAAGACCTCCTCCATGCTGCTTGACACATTTACCTCATCTCTTACTTCTGTAATTAACAAAGTCTCACCAATTAGAAAACTCATAACTTCCACTTTGTCAACCTACCTTAGGAATAGAAACTAAAAGAATTCTGGGTCGAATTCAAATTATTCATGCTTAAATATTAAATACTCATGCGCATGTCACAATCAACAGATATCCACCAATCACTCATTGTAATTCTTTCCCGTGTCCCGGATCTTAGTCACTAACAAACTTTTACTTTCAAATACGTCTTCATTTTCTTCATTCATTTGCACCTGTTTTTTATAGCACTAAAGGTAAAGATGTTAAATCTGTTTCGTGCATTGTTAAATGTTGTTGATTGGTGAATAATAGCATTAAGCTTAGCTCCTCCGTCCGTCCAGATATTTGAAGTTCCACTTCCGAAACAAGATTTTTTAAGTATTGGTGTAGTAGTTGTTAAAATAATATTTTCTATAAAGTTAAGAAAGAAAAGAGATGGATATTTTTCTGTTATTTTTTCATAATGATTATTTCATTTAATGATTTCTTTATTATTGTAATGATTGTAAAGCGGAATTTAATAAGGTGTCAGTAGAGTAATATTGATGATGGTATCTGTAATGTTACGATTGATTGATGTTCTTGACTTTGAGAAATCTCACCTGTGTGCGTGTCTATTTTAAGGAAGATAATCTTCCTGCATCCTGTATCATCCCTTTCTTCCTAAGAATTAAATAAAGTGATAAACTGTAGAGTAAGACTCTAATTCATCCTTTCGTTTTGTCATTTAAATATACTCTTCCTTATTCATCCTTTAATGGATCCTTTTAATCATCTTCGAAAAACTTTCTCAGCGCAAACTTTTATGAACTCTACATCACGTTTTTCCTAACATTAACATTTAAGTTATGTAAATAATAACAAGGGATTGATTTATTAGCTCTATAACTCTTCATTAGAGACTTATTTCCATACATAAAATTTTCATTATTTTTTATCCAAATATCAAATCAATTCGGATCATAAGTCGATAAGTGCATAACAATGGAGGATTAGATGCATAGTTTATATTGGAAGGGGTCAAGTTTAGTGGGTCAATCTTGTCCAAAGAGAGGTGTACAACAAAAGGAAGGGAATCACAAATATATCTCCACACCCAAAAAACATCCTTATGCATGACTAATCCCCATATAACAATTACACGTCTATTTTTATCAACAATCATCATCATATCCTTTTATCCCTTTCTTAATAATCAAGGGGTCAATCCTCTTTTTTACAATCTCTCTCAATCAACTAATATACTTTTTAAGAGACTTATACATAATGAAGAGGATTAAATAAGGAAAGTCTTTATTTTTCTTCGATACTTTCATTCTTTTCTTACTATTCAAAAACTCAATTCATGACTTATTATTTGTTATTTTATGAAAATCATTAAATCAAAATTAGCTGTGTAAAATGAATAGATTAGACACGAGGCTCTAAAAAACTTTTAGTTTTTAAAAACCTTCAACAATATTTTAATAAAATCATTTTTAAACTATTATTCTTTTTCAGGTTTCTTCTTTATGCTTTTCATTTTGGATTTTCTTCCTTTCATTATCTCAATCTTCGGATTCATTCTTCATTCCACAATTTTTGCGGAGAGAACGATTAGTTCGTGGAGGTTTGTCAACGAGAGGCCAAATTGGTGGAGTCGAAGATGTGTCGCCGCTTCGATTTACAAATAGACCAGGTCCTTACAACAGATTAAGGCAATCACCAGAAGATCTTCAAGCACAACAAAATTTTCAAGTCCCAGATGAACTTTGCCTTGCATGTGGAAGTTTTCCATGGATGCCTGTTGCAGGAAAGGAACCCATACAACAACCTTCGGCACAAGCGCAACCACCTCAGTCACAACCAATAGCAGACCAGCAAAGCACTGCTGGAGCATCAACATACATTGACGAGTATCCTGTTCATCAACACTTGGAAGTGACAAGAGAGCCAGGGAATACCGTTGTGATTAATGCCCTTGGACCAGAACCAGCAGAAGGAAATCGTAAGCCATATGCAATTAATTTTAATTCACCACAGCAGAATAATGCAAATGCACCGAAAAATAATCAACCACAACCTCAACCTCCAACTTACGGAAGACCCCTTGAAATTCCATACGAACAACCTAAGCAGCCTCAACCACAATCCAATAATGAAGTTCCAAGGACTCCATCAGCCTCTTCAGTAAATACACAGACTGTTGCTAAACCACCTCAACAGATTGATACTAATCAGAAACGACCAGAAATTTATGCTTCACAAAATCAGCCTCAATTCAATCAACCCCCTTCTTCGTATTATCAGAATAGATACCCTGCTCCACCTATTTCCCCACTTGATCCTCAAAATATTCCACCAATTACAGTTGGAACAATCTTAGCAGCTCAACAACATTATCAAGTTACGCCTGCAAAATTAATATATCAAGAACATAATCAACAAGGGCCCCAATATGGATCAGGCCCAAGGCCAGCACAATCTCAAATCCAAATGAGTTACAAACTCCCAATTATACCATCTCGTGGACCCTCTGGAACTGTTATGATTAACCAAGTCCCATTGCGTGCTGTTCCTAATTACAGTCCACCACCCTCTGGATCTGCCCCACAATTTATCCCGATTTCTCAACAACCACAGCTACAATTTGTTGAAATGTATCCACCTCCCCCATATGGTCAATCTCCAAGACAACCAAAACCTGGACACCCTCCTGTACCGCTGGATTTTAATAAATTCAGAGTACCACAACAACAACAGGTAAACTTCGGCTCACAACCACAACATCAGCAATTTAATATAGGACCACAACAAGAGTTTAATGGTGTCCAGCAACAAACTCAATTTAATCAACTTCCAGTCTATGGATCACTTCCACAGAAACCACTCCCTCCTGTTCGACCCTTCACCCCACCTCAACCATCAGCAGAACCAAGACCACCATTCTCACAAAATCAAAACTCGGAAAATACTCCACCGCCATCACCAACATATATACCACCTAAAGTGACAGGACAAGGACAACTTTTTGGATCTTTTGCTGAAGAATCAAAGGAAAAGGAAGAAATTTTAAATCTAAATCAAATACAACAAGAAGCTAAGGTCAACCAGAATCAAGTACATTTCCCATCATCTGGACCTTCTGGACCTCAAGCATCTGGACAAGATGAATCCCAATTCCAAAATTCAAACAAGAATACACAGTCTTCATTCTTTGCATTTTCCGACTCTTCAGCCAATCAAAATGAAGAAGAACAACCTCGACCAATTACGATTCCTCATCTTTTGCAAATACACCAAGGATACAGATTTGTTGATAAACCTGTTTCAACACTCATACCTGGAAAAATATTCAAAGAAGAATACGCCCAGCCACAAAAGGAACTCATCCAATCAGAATCTCAGCAACCACCAGAAATTAAAGAACAAGAACCTCATCAGCGACAACCACAATTTCAATCTCCTCCACCTTCAACAAAAGTGGAAGTACAAACCAACGAATATGTAGTTCGCAGCCCAAGTCCATCGGGTCCGGAAGAGAACAGAGGAGGAAGATATGAAATTTTACCAGCTACTCAATATGAAATAACTCACCTTTTCAATAAACAACAGCAACAGGGTCAACTTTCTGATCAACAAAGAAAAGATAAGCCATTTCCTGTTCCTGTCCCTGTACCAATCACTGAAGAAGAAGTAGCTAAGTCCAAATCTCCACTCTTTGTTGTAGGCCCACCAACTCCACTTCATGAAGAAAATGGATTCTATTCCTCTTCTTCTTTTGGCCAATCAGGAGGAGGGTCTGGGAATCAGAAATCTGTTTCATATTTCCAATCTCAGAATCAATATGATCCTTTGCCACCATCCGTTATCTCTGCTCTCCATCATGCACAGAGAACTTCGTTCCTTACACACAGTCATCATACGCCAAACAATCATCAATCAAACAATGATCAAAAGACTATATTCGTAAACAGCATTCCGGTATCTGAACCAAATGAACCAATTGCCTTTTCCGGTCCTAGAGTAATTCGGCCAATTGCATTTGACCTAAATTCTGGAAAGGAAATTCAGATTTCTTCAGAAGGAGATCTCAATACTCTTAAAATAGATGGAGAAGGAGATAAAAGGATATTCCCTGTATTCAGACTTCAAGAAGAGTCCATCCATCGTCCAATTCTTGCTCAATCTAATGAAAATCCAGGAGATCAAACAGTTGTAAATTGTCAAAATAATCAACATTGGGTCGTACCACCACCAAGTAGCAATCAGAATCCAAATGTAGAAGTTGGACAACTTTGGAACCAACGTGGGTCTTACTATTATTCCCAGCCGCCTATTTATTGGACTGTACAAGACGTTACAACAGAACCAGCAACAACCCTTCCTCCTCCAACTACTACAATTCCAACGCCACCAGAGCCTTCTTATGGAGAAAAATTAGTACAAAGTGAAAACAAAAGCGAAGAATCTCGAACAGAAAGTCCAAAAACGTATTTTGCTAAACCAGTGCTCAAGTGGTCTAAAATTATTGTACCGAAATCTAAATCCACGACCACCAGTCCAACAACAAATCAAAATGATGGAGACTCTTCTACGCAACCTTCACACAATGTCTACGGAAAAGATCACGTAGCTCAAGTAGACAGTGGAATATCAGGTAAACTGTCAGAATAATTTAATTAAAAATTGTGGTTCATGATCATTTCAATTCTGACTTTACAGACGATGATGCTTCATCAGAATCGAAAGAACTTGTATCTGCTAGTAACCGTTTGAAGACTGTAGATGAGGGGTATCCAATTTTACTGGAAAGTGGTGGAAACAAAGTGGAAATAGTTGGACCTACTACGATTGCTGATTGTATTACTGAATCCACTGTAGCGGAAACTGGAACGACAGAAGATGGGGACATGACAACATTAATTACAACAACGAAACCACAAATAAGTTCAACAACTTTTAGTCCTAGAATCCATCCCAAGACATCAGAAGAAAAACAATATAAAATTAGAAATGGTAAGAAACCTTTTAATGGGATTAATTGAATTTTATTTTAATTCTTTTTATGTGTAGGTGGATCGAGATTTCCAACAGGACGACCCACGATTTCACCTTTTAGACGAACAACTGAAGATCCATATGCAGGAGTATCAGCATCCGTCCTTGTCCCAGTTTATAGACCAATTCAGGGTGTACACAAATCTCTTCGGAGTACAACTACTACGAATTCTCCAACTACAATTGAAGAAATTTACAAGAGCCATGAAGTTAAAGAATTAGGTGCAGAAGATGAAATCCCAGTAGTCGTCACTGCCACTAGATTTCACTCTCCAACTCCGCCTCCTCCTAATTCATTTTCAACGAATGAGGATGACGAGGCAGACGAGAATCAACTGAGAGAGTTGCCAACAGCACGTCGAGTACAATCAGGGTCAAACCTACAGTCAGTTCAAGGGGAGAGATCGACAACTGCTAGGATCATGTTTTCTTCCCAAATTATTCAATCAACTCCACCAACGGAGACTTCAGGACCGACAAGTACGAAGGTCGTCAAAACAGTTCGAGTACGCCAGCGTCTGCGGCCTGCAAGCTATCGAGGATTTTCTAAGAATTCTGAAGTTATAAGATCTAGAGTAAGAGTAATGACAGCCAAGCCACAAGTAGAATCTGCCATTCCAGAAGGAGAGACCCTTGGGGCTGATGAAGAAAAGGAAGTTAAAGAAGCTCTTATTGAAATTAGAAAAATATAATTCACAAAAGTTTTAGAATAATTGCTTTATCTGTTTTTAGTAACTAAGAAAAAATTGAGCCAAATTAATTTTAGGTATGATTATTTATTAGATTTTGTTAGAAAATAATTAGTAAATCCCATTTCAATTGGGGGAAAGGTTTGACTTATTATTAGAAATTATTAATATTAATTCTTGATTAGATTAGATACACACAGAATTTATAAAAAAAATGATTAAAAAAGCAAGCCAAACTCGAACTTTTTTCGTGTCTCATATTACCCTATCCACACTTAATAAGGCGGGAAACTGGATTTTCAAATCCATTTGTAAAAAATTTGAAATTGTTTCATTAAAAATGTTTATAAAGATTTTGATAATTTGGTTATAATTTTTTTAACTCTTCGTTATTCCTAAAAATTATCTATTTTTCAAGAATATATTAAAAATGAAAAGAATATTTCTACTCAAGTTATCGTACATTTTTATTTCAATTTTCTTCCTTCTGAAATTTTTTAAGAAACTCATCTCATTGGTCCGTAAATTAATAGCTAAGGTAAAGGTAATTTGTAAATTATAAGTTAGCATTTACATATTTACGAAATAAAATTACCGTTAATTAATTCAGGCTACAAGAGTATGTTTTCGAAGATCCAGTGAGCTTCCAGTCATCCGTGAAGTTAGAAGATATTCCCTAACGTGTCATAATAATGAACCACCCGTGATTTTAAACCTGTGTCAACCATCTCCTATACCCCGTCGAAAGGGTGCCAAGAAACATATAATATATTCAACTAATTCAACATCATCATATTATTGTCCTTCTAATGCCGATGATACAATATTTAACATCTCATCAGCGTCTTCCTCAATTTTCCAACCAGAAACCCCTTCCGTTTTGCAAACTTCCACGCCGATTAGACCATTTTTTCCACCACCGGCAACACGGAAGAATCATTTTCTTCGCAATAACAATATGATGGATAATACGGATGTAAAGTCTTCATATTCCATGCTAATCGTATGAATTTATGATTCGAGAGATAAGCTAATTTTATTTTATTTGTAAAGATAAAGAAACTAAGGTAATTTATAAATTAAATGGATGGGACATTGTAATCATAGTCCCGTTTTATGAACTTCATTTGCGTTAATACTTATATCTTGTTTTTGATAGAAGATACCATATCTTTCATTAGGAGGTGTATGCTGTTGAGTATTTTGAGTAAGTCTTTTTTCAGACGGAGGCTTTGAAGGACCCTCGAATATTAATTTTTCAACAATAATAAATGGAGACTCCATTGTTAGCGTACAAACAAACCCAACGAACAAGGAGACCACCATATGAGCCAAATATAGATTCATCTGAAATGTAAAAAAAAACCGTAAGATTTATGTCATTGTCCAAGTTAGATACACTCACCATTGTATAAGGGTCATAGCTAATAGCCTGTTTTAGACTTAAATGAAGTGCCATTTGAAGATGGAGGGAGACAAGGAAAGTGCAGAAGCATAATCGACCAAGTGGCATGAAGATTTTCCAGGATAAGAAATCATTGATAAGGCCTCCATACCCTTTCACACAGGCAAAAATTACCCAAGATACTGAAACTCCAAAACCAAATCTTCCAAGGCCACCATACAATGATCCTGGAATTCTTGGAATTTCATTGTTTGGATTAAACCAGGGAAATACTGCAAAAAGTATTGCAAGCGTAGAGCATGTTGACACAGTCCATCCAATGAGTTGTACAAGTTTAGATAAATATACTTTCTTTCCTCTTTTCTTGAAAAGAATCCATCCGAGGGCCACACCTACCAAATATGTCTGAATACGCGAGTAGGGTTTGATGTAAATATCTTCAAACCAAATTCCTTGTCTGGAAGAAAGATCCTTTTGTTAATTGGAGTTGGAAAAATATAAATTAGAATACTTACTCTACTGCATTGAATCTTGTAGGAATTGTAGTTGGAGTAACTGTATCTAAGAAATATATTTGAAGGGTTGGACATAAAATTGAAGCAAAGGTTGATATGGAAAGAAATCCAATTCCGTATTTTGGCCATCTCCAGAGTGGATAAATAAAAAGTGGAGACAAGATATAGAATTGCATATCATCTGCCAAGTACCATGCTTCCCCTTGACACTATGGACAATAAGTTAAAAATTACTTTTATGCTAACTGAATTGTATTCATTAGCTAACCAGACGATTTGTGTTAACAAAGTTATTGACATATAAGAGATTCGTCCACCAGTTGTCAACACAGATTTGGGACCATCTTTCCATCTATCAACACAAATTTGATTGTTACAATTTTTATCTTTTGTTATTAATTGGATTAATTAAGATGTGCGCATGCTTGACTTTTATTCAATTTTTGTATAACATTTACCCATTCCCAAAATGGACCCGAGCCGAGATATGGTATGAGAGTTGCCATTATCCCGACGAGAATTGCATAAGTAGGAGTTAGTCTACAGAAAATTAAGATGAAATATATCAATCCAATATAATTATTTTTCAATTAATACCTAAGGTATCTGTGAAGATAAAACATAGGTATGTTTATCATTCCTTTGTTCTTATCCAATAGTTTGAGAAGGTTGTAGGAAACAAGCATTCCACTCAGGATAAAAAATACGTCCACGGAATATGTCGAGTTGAGCACAAACATAATTGACCAATCCTCATGCACCTAGTAAGCATGTTAATAATTCAAAATTAATATTGTATAAATATACTACCAAAAACCTACTCGTTTAGCGTCGACCATATTCCACTGTGGGATAAAGGTGACCATGTACCATGTATGGGCTAGGATAACCCAAGCCATGCTCATAAATCTGATCCCATGTACACATCCTAAATCATCACCGGTGGATCTCGTACTAAGCCATTTTCGTATATTTGTGTAGAGTGAAAATGCAAAAAAGTATTGAGCAGCTAAACCTACAGAATAACAATAATGTCAAATGGAAGATTTAATCATATCAGTTACAGTACAGTACCTCTTCTTGGAGGCTTTTCCAACCCTCGAGTCAACGCCATATCTACAACACCAGCAAATACGCAAACTCCTATCAAAGCTCCAAGAAATGCTCTGAAACAAAATTGCTGTGTTTGAATTTTTATTTTATAATATTTTTAAGATTTTACATCATTGATATGTCTGCGGTATCAAGTGGTGGTTTCTGAAATGTCGTACAGTAGAATACTGTAGGATGAAGTACATCTTTTAATGTCATTTCCTCAAACGCTTTTTTAACAAGAGTTCCCATCTCTTCATTTGAACAGCTTGAAGGTAGACATGTTGCAATCGATGGCAAAAATAATAAGCCTTCCGAGCCTATCAATTCCTGCAATAATTTCAAAAGTATAAATTAAGATATTATTTTACTGAAGAAATTATAAGTTTTCGTACAATTAATTCTGCAGGTGAAGCCACATGCCCTGTCTGGCCAGCTTTAGTTTGGATTTCTTTAGTTTTAGTGTCTCCTTGTGGAGGTGGAGTTATATACATCGAACAGTATTTTCCAGTGAAGGAATTCGGTATATCAGGACCAATGTTAACATTGTTGGCTCTCACACCAAGACACTCGTCAAAATCACCCATTGGGTTCAAGTGACCTAAAAATAGAAGCCAATAAGTAGAAAATTTATAACATCCGAATCTCCAATTTTACCAGACAGTATTCCCTCTGGAGGTTTTGAGAACGCATCCACCACTAAAACAAAAGCAAGATCGTTAGAAAAATTGGAATCATATGATACACAATAACCCTTCATACGGAATAAGCATTGAATTGGAATTCAATTACATCATTCATTGGAAATATGAAGTCAATGAGCTCTTTATCTCCTTGTAAATTCAAACAAAACAACCGAATATTTTACATCAAGAATTAACAAAACTTTAAACACTTGAACTCTGACTATGAAGTATCTGACGCAAAAACAAATTTGTCAACATTTTTACTTTGAATGGAAAACTTCGTCAATTTTTAGAATTGGATGCAGCAGCATTTCGTGAGAAACGTGCTTGGGAAATCCACCCTCTTCATTTCGATGAATAATAAATGTAAAGGATTAAAGGAGTTTCAGAAATTGATGTATGAATAGGGTTTAGGGAGTGTTGTTAATCTCTGATTTGATATTGAATAATCGATTATGTATTGTTTTGAAATGTTCTTTGATTATTACCTCCGAACTTTGATTAGAATTTTTAAGGATTACATATTAATCTCCTGAACTTGAATTGATCTATCGATTTGATCCTATGTTAATCCATTATGTGTCAAAGTCAATATCGGAAATACCGATTTCTTCACCTTTGAATCTTTGTTAGAAGAATTTAAAATTGAAATAACCGAAGTGTTATGCCTTCTACATGCTTTCACCGAATTCCTTAAAGTTTCGCAAACCATGGATAAGCTCATCACATTATAATAAGCTAATCTTAAGAAGCATTTGAAGTTTATGTGTTATGTTATGGTTTGCTTGTGACACTGTGGAAGATGTGAAAAAATTAAATATAGCTTACTTTGTAGAGCCCAAAGATCTGGTACTTGTGACTTGCTGTAAATAAATGTTCTGATTTGTGATATCCAATAGAATGTGTGCTTTCCGCAAGTGTCAGAAACATTTGTAATGATAGCTTTCTTAAGCTCTTCTTCGGATTGAAATTTTTTAAGGAAATTCTCCAACACACTCGGAATCAATGTGTTGTACAGTAGATCATTCTGAGAGAAAAGTTTACTTTGATTACTGTCAAATGAAGATGAAGGATAAGCGGCTGCTAGTTGGAAGACTAGAACTATCCAGCCAATCAGAATCCAGAGTTTCATTTTTTGTCCAAGTTGACTGGAGTCAAGGCTGTTAATGCTCCAAGAAAGTTTAATAAAAATCCGATTGGATGAATGGTATAAGTGTGGGATTTATTTTTACAAGTTCTGTCCTTTTAACAGCACATTATTGACAACTTACAAGGCTCATCCACTGATTACAACGCTTACACTTCTGGAGATAAGGGATTACAATTGTCAACTAATACCAGAAGTACTTTCTTTATCCCCAACGGGTGACATTTCAGATTAACTTCCGTTATCAAGGATAGAGAAATATGAATGCGAAAATCACGTAAAATAATTAGTTACGTCAGTTATTACAATACGCCGCTTGTAAACATTGCTGGATAGCAATCCTGTCTTGTAATTAGTTGTAGTGGAAGGATCATTCACATTCATAAACAAAAGCTCCATGGCCATTAAACTTTTCTATTAATTGCTCATTCATTTATCTTATCACAAAAACTCAGTGTCAATCAAAACAACATTAATATTGCTAGGTCCACCCTAATTAATGAATTCAAAGTAAAAATGCAAAATATACTGTGTTTATGATCGAGCGGAGTATCACATCTTTAGAACAACCAACCAGCAAGCTGAAATTCTCCAATTCCATGTAATCAGCGATCACATAACAGGATACAACGGTGTATACGGAAATGAAAATAATACTTCAACCACCAATCCCAATGCAGATTACCAATGCGAATTTTGCAGATGCTTCTGAACAACTAGGCGTGGAGATCAGTTTTTACTTTCGGCTTCAAAATATTCTGTTTCTAAATGCTTCAATTTTGATTTAAAAAAATAAAAAACGAAACGACAAAATGTTTTCAATTCAAATAATAAATGAATAATTTATTTCGTAACAAAATATTCTAAGTTAATTAATTGTAAGTTAAGAATTTAAAAAAATAGAAAGATATAAAAATTAATTGGTACCGTTAATGTGAAATGAATTGGGAGTATGCGTTGAGATCAATTGTTGCCATTCATGTGAAGCTTTGTTTGACTTACTTTTTACCATAAATCTCGTCAGTACTCCTCTTGATTGCTTCTGGATTTGGTTGTTGTTCTTGTCCAGTGTTTTGTCCAATCTCGACGATGTTCTTCGGA
>JAQGCN010000685.1:0-16139 GCA_034699725.1 Friesea truncata | reverse complement strand
GAAAGATCCAGTCTTTTTTACGTTTAGAAATTTCAGGACCATACCAAATACTCTTGTCGTTCCGAGGTGGTGGTACAGCCATTCTTGTTACGATTCAAATTATAAGACACTGGTGATAAATTTAAATTTTACTTTAACCTTTTATACATTCTTGTTATCACATCCCTTGCCTGTCAATCAAGAAAAGAGTTCACGTAACAAATAAATCACTGATGTGAAGAAAAACACTTGACAAGTGGGAGGAATATGGTATTATTCAAATCTGTATATTTTAACTCATCAAATAATCTCACCAACCAAAAATTCATATTTCAAGTATGACCTTGATTATAATGATTTTATTTGTACTAAAAATTTCAATTAAAATTATTTACTCAGTTTAGAATGTATTAGTGCTGGTTTTTCTCGTAAACAATAATGATGTTTTATTCTTGCACGAGAACTTAATTTTTCAATTTCCCTAATTTAATGTGCTCCATTTAATGTCACGCATGTTTTTCTTCAAAAAATAAAAGTTGGAATAGAAGAGTTGTATTTTTTCACGACTATACAGCATTCAACTGCCTGCCAAGCCCAACATTGAAAATAATCGTTATGAGTTTAATTAAAACTATAATTTTTGTCACAGTTTTATTTTATCCGGTGTCTGCATTTCTACTTCAAAGGATCCAAGACTTTGAAAATATTGTAAACGAATACGCGGAATGTTTAAACATAATACATTCATACGAACATTCTAACACGGTATTTTCAGAAATAAAAGTCCCTGTTGTAATTATAATTCAACAAATAAATTCAACTTATTGGGAGTATTTTGAGAGCCATTTTGATAGCAATATTGAAAATAGGTTTGTGAGAAAAGAATTTGTAAATTGCATTCAAAATTTTTTCTTGTTTCCTGTGATATTTCCTAATGTGGGATTTTCTAAGGATCCTAAGAGCATTCAATATTTACCTCGATCTTACGGTATTAAATTCGTCAATTCGAAAAAAGTAACAACACATCTTTTGAGCAAGAACCAATTAACTTCAGTGAGTGAATTCTATCGATTACCATTTGGACACAATTCGCTTTTCCTTCAAACAAAATCACTTATAATATTCTACTTGTTGAACAAGGAACAATACAATGAATTATATATCTTTCGCATTGTATCATGCAAAGTTGTGCTATATGGTATAAAATCGAAGACTTCGAAATACATCAAATATTGTTACCTATGTACGGAAACTGGAGAAATTTTATTGAAAACTGGGTGCGGACCACATTAAAGTTAGACAAATTCAATGCGTTATTACTTGGCAACAACGGTACCAAAGTTTGTTCGTGCTAACGAAGTTATGCCAAGGATAATTGGGAGAAAACTTGTCATGTACAACAATCCGTATAAGTAACTTTAATTATATCTATTCGATGCTTTGTTTCGAGCAAACTCGAACTCTTATACCATGTTGTGGTGAGTGCTTTGAAAAGATGTACGCTGAAATCGGAGGAATGTTGCATATCAGATATATATATTATAATTTTAAACTTTTCGATGACAGGACATCCGTTATTCTTACTGGAATTGAATATTCTAATTTTATAACCTGTGACGGAGTTGAGTCTAAAATGTCTTTTGAATTCTATGCATACTCTTACGACACTATGACATGGGTTATGATAGTTACTTCAATCTTAATTGTTATACCAATTTCGATACAAATATTAAATGATCAAAATCCCTGTAATCTTATAAGCCCCATAAGACACTATATTCAACTCGTAATGTTTAATGTATCTTCTGCACTTGAAGTAAGTCCAGCATTTTCAAGCACTCTGAAACTGAACAAATACAGCAGGCTCATTCTGTGTGGTTGGTTAGTTGCTGTTGTGACACTTGTCAACGCTTACAAAGGAGTATTTGTGTCTGAGTTAACTTCACCAATCCCTACTGTAGCCAAATGGAATTCTGTCGCTCAAACAAAAGGATTTGTATTCATAATTTCAAAACAACTGTACTACCCTCTTGTGTTTGTTAATCTGAATCAGAAATTTGGTTACACATACAGAAAATTTGAGGAGTTATATCAGTATCTCTGTTACAAAGACGATAGAAAAATTGTTTACGAAATTTGTAATGAACTTTACAAATCATTTAAAAACTACTCTCATGATACAAGATTGGATTCGTTCCCAACCATGCCGAACTACAATGAGATAAAAATATATACAAAATTATATCAGATTTAAAACAGGCTAATGTTGAGAACATGACACAGAGTCTCAAACATAGAACATATAAGAAGCTTATTAAGACCCAGCGTGGACGTGAACGATTTCAGCTGGAGTATTTTTGTAAATATTCATATGCTGGCATTTTTCTGAAAGTAAATCATACAATATACAGCAAAAATTATTACTTACCTTTTCAAGAGGCACTTTTAATTGGCATACCAGATTTCTGGAATAGTTCCATCAACTTCGACTATGTGAGATGTCATCTATGCTTAAAATATTCAATCATTAACACATTCCAATTAAAACTTCCGATTATCAGGGAAGAAGGATGAGTTAAGGAAATTCTTATAATTAGGTTAGTAGAACTTCAAGGCTATGGAACGTTTCTTATGAAGTGAATCCCAATTTAAAATCATTTTGTAATTGATATTTGATTCGTTCACTTAAAAATATAATCCACATCTATTACAACGACAATGAAGAAATATATCACCTTTATTCTTCTTATTTTTGCTATCTTCGCCTCAGGTAAATGAAGCCCAATCAATATTGGTAAAAATCTTCATACATTTATAACTTATTTAGTTATAGCTGATGGAAACATTAGTGAGGAAAAGGAAGAATGCAATTTGGAATTTAAGGATAACAAAGAAATGGAAGAATTACAATAGAGAAGTACTCATGGATATCATTCGAGGATTTTCAAGCAAAGATATTAAAGTTATCAAGAATGCTGTTCACAAACATTTCGTCGTAGATGGATTCATCCAGCACGATCCCTTCATTGCAGATGGGTCATAATTTGATTCTATTGAATTATTTTGTTAGATTTGAATGTGGGAAGGCCGTTGAACATTGGAGTGTGATTCAGAAGATTAATCCATTATACCCATACGCTAGTAAACATCCATTCTTTTAGCAATTTTATTTTATTTTTAAAACTTAAGCTTATGACGATTATTATATTTAAACAAAAACATTTAAAAGTAAATGAAAATTATGATTTACTGTAATCAATCAATAACCAATTCTTTTATATGGATGATCATAATAATGAAAAAACAGAAGTTAGAAGAATGAAAGATTCAAGTAGCATAAATATAAATCAAGTGACATTAATAAGTTTGCTTCCACGCTGAAATACTTGTAAACAGCACAATTAGCACATAATCAAAACTGGTAGGTAATATCCCTTCTTTTGAGTTGAAGTCATATACAGCTGTCCCTTGATTTTAGAAACTCTTAACCGCACTTTTCTTTGAATTTCATTGGCTGTTGCACGACATTTGCAAGTTAGCATAAGAGTTTCTAAAATCAAGGGACAGCTGTAATTCAATTCGTTTTCATGACTGATTGTTTTTATAGATTTATGTTCAATCATTTCCTTTCAAACAATGAAATAGGAATCAATAACTTAAGCTTTTAATGTATCTTTAGAAGAGATCAGGGTTTATGCCATTTGATTGTAACTAGAATTCACAATGTGGTTGACTTCATTATCCTGTTGAATTACTTGAACATGTGACGAAATATTATATCCAAATGTCCTGTCTAATTCTTCAATCAGAAAATTTTGTAACAAGACGTTTAGTCATTCCTGCTTATCATACCTGAAAATTGCACAGTAGTATATGAAGTACATATTTTATTAATGACACTATTGGACAAATACAATCAAATATTCATTAGATGAAAATACACAAAAAGAGTATACAAAATTCCTTCAAATTAAAACTTTTTAGTTGCAGTATTTTAGTCAAAGCGAAATCAACTCAAGAAATTGTACATTCATTCATAACATCCGCAGGGCACATTTCGAGGAACGCTGTAGAAAAGGATTTTCGTTTTTATATTATTGGATTCAAAAACTCAAGAACTGGAGAAATCTATAAAAACAATAAAATAAATATTGATCATTTAAACCTAAAAAAGGAATTTAAAAAGTGTAGAATTATTTACCACTTCTTTGTGTGTTTCAGCAACTTTAGCTTCAAAGTAGTTTAAGTTTGATAATTTCCCGCATGAAATTAAGTAAGGAATTGCTTTGAAATCATCAAAATCTCTGCATACACCTAATTTGAAACTTCGCAGAGCTAAAAACCAGAATATTTGAAAATTGTTTTAAAAATTATAATATTGCACGATACACAATCAAACAAAAACCTACAAAAAAAATTACCTGTCATATCTCCTAAGTTCGGAACAGAAGTTTTGAGAATATTAGTCGTGTTGAGGAAGTCTGAGCTTTCAGCAGAATTTACGCCAGTAAATTCCTTCCATGTAAAGCCTTGTTGAATATAAAGTTCTTCAATATGTGTCACATGTTTAAAAATGAAAGGCAGGAGTTCGGATAAATCCATTGTATCTATGTGTTTAGTATTCACTATTTCCAATTTCCTTAACTTCGGAAATTTAAGACCAGATTTTTGGAAATCTTTCCAGGTTTGAAAATCCAGGATTAGCTCTTGTACATTTTTTATATATTCACCCATACTTCCATAAGATTTTGTGGGTAAGTAAGTGGCTAAATCCATGAATTGTAAATATGGAAACTGTGTGTGATGTATTTTTATTTTTTCTGTTGTATAATACAACTTTAATATTAATCTCTTTAAGTTCTTCATTTTAGGAAATCGTAGACCCTTTAATCCAGCGAAATCTTCAATTTTCAATTCCTTAAGATTCTTATTTTGAGAAAGAACGAATTTATTAATAAGTGTTGCTGCATGATTATTGTTTGCCTTAGTTAGGTTCACATCTGTACAGATGAAAGATAGCCGTTCCAACTGAATAGTTTCTTCAGTCAGTTGACTTCGAATTTTATCCAAATATTCACAAGCAGGGTCTGATTCAATAGTTAAACTTTTGAGTAATGGAACGGATGCAAAGTTAAACTTTGTACTTTCAATTTTTACTTCCTTGAGTAAAGGAGCATTTTCAAGGTTTACTTCCAAAGTAACTGTTTTATTGTCACTATGTCTGACTCCAAATAATTCCAACTTTTCCAAACTTTCCAAATTCTCAAGGTTAAGCGTCAAAAGCTCGTTTTCTTCTGCTCTGGAACCGTACTTGACTTTTAAATATTTCAAATATTTTGAATGTTTTTGAATAAAATCTTGGATCGAAGATAAATCGTTAATGCCACAGCCAGCATTGAAGGTTTAGTTCAGTTATCTTCAAAGGAATTTTAGAAATTTCAATAACATTTGACGGGGTAACTCCGGCCTCCCCACACATTGACATTTCTGCTGTGATTTTTAACTTAATAACAATACCTCTAGTAGCAATTGATTGAAGAATAACAAGAGTATCATTCCATATTTCTTTATCATACACATTTTCACCTATTTTGAGCTTCACTTCTTGAATGTTTGTCGCAGCATTTACGATTAGATTTATAACGTCAATATCCGTTTCTTTGAATTCCAGAATCTTTAACTTCGGAAGACAAAATTTAAGTTCGGAGTTTTTATCTATGTTGGCATCCGATAAATCCTCCTGCATAACGTATAGCTCTTGAATATTGGATGTATTCGCAAGGACTTGAATAATTTTGTTCATGGATTCCTCGTCATTGTCTTCTTTGTTTCTCTTCTCGCTATAAGTTCCCCCAGCAAATCTAAGACTTTGGATTGCATCACCATACGCACTAAAAAATTCTTTTAAAATATCTTTTTGAATATGTTGTCGATGCGTGTTAAGTTGGAATCGGACGAATGGTGTTGGAAGTGAATTTTTGGAATATCGCAAGGGTGTAATTTCTTTCAAATTTAAAATATCCTTATCGTGTTTTAATTCGAAATAGACAGTTTTTAGATATTCTTCAGCGTAAATTTGGAATGTCTTGTTTAAAAGCCGAACTGATAAAAGATCATCTTTATCCAGGAATCCAATTATTTTTCTTAAGATCTGTTAAAATCAGAATAATAAAATATTGAACATGGTTCTACTCAAAGTAAACGTAACCATTCCATATCCATTCATATTTAATGATTTAGTTGTAGTAAAGCTTAAATCGTGCAAATAGGGATGATGTTTAAGTATATTAAGTTAATCATGCAGTTTGAGAATATTTTAATGTAAATAAGGATAAAAGTAGTATTAAATTAAACGAATGACCAAAATAAATAGAAGCTGACGAAAACAAAGCTGGTTAAAGAAAAAACTTCAACCTATTTAAAATCATAAGAATGAAAAAGAAATTTCTGCGGACAGAAACGGATCCTTCCCATTTAATGTTAATTATTACTATTTACCTCATTTGGTAATCCTTCCATTCTGTTACAATTAAGCACTTTGTAATTCTGCACTACAATTATAATAATGATGTCGAATGACACTTAATCAATTAATGAACTTGGAAGTTTTATTTTAAGATTTCAGATAATTCTTTTTGTAGTGAAAAAAACGCGCGTGAAAAGAGAGTAGGCGTCTCCCTTTGCATCTTTCTTTTGATTATTTTTAATTCCTTAACGTGCCAGAGATTGGACAAATTAAAAGTTTACTAGCGATAAGGAACCTTAATTCCAGAGATTGGATTTGGATTAAGGAAACTTTTATCCAGAGATTGGATTTGGATTAAGGAACCTTAAAATAAAAAATTACGTAGAGCTACGTAGAACCCGCAGACAGAAGCGCTTACGAGGCAAATGAGAAACCATGGGAAAAGAGAAGCGACAGTAAAATTTTGACAGAAACGTTGTTTATTAGTCCAGAGAAATAGCAAGGTAGTAAATTTAGAGCAACCGCATGCCACGCGTTATATTCGATGGGCAACACGTTGCACTACATTAGCAACACTAGGCAATTGGTTTGCAACAAGTTGCATTTGATTTGCAACACGTTGCATTTGAGTTGCAACACGTTGCATCTGATTTGCCACACGTTGCATTTGATTTGTAACACGTTGCAATTGGTTTGCAACACCTTGCATTCGATGGGTAGCACGTTGCACTTGCTTTGCAACACATTGCATTTGATTTGCAACACGTTGCATTTGAGTTGCAACGCGTTGCATCTGATTTGCAACACGTTGCAATTGGTTTGCAACACGTTGCATTTGATTTGAAACGCGTTGCATTTGATTCGAAACACGTTGCATTTGATTTGCAACAGTTGCAATTGGCTGTCAACACGTTGCATTTGATTTGCAACACGTTGCAATTGGTTTGCAGCACTGTGCAGTTGATTTGCAACACGTTGCATTTGATTTGCAACACTATGGAGTTGATTTTTGAAAAAAATTTAAAAATTTTTGATTTTTAAAATTTCGATTTTTTTTGAAAATGGACAAAAAATTTCGAAAAATTTGGAAAAGAGCGGACGGCCGGTCGGTCGGAACAGAGTAAAACCATAAGCCCCGCCAGCTATGCTGTCTGCAGCTAAAAATAAAACTTACCTTAAAATTTCTAGGACGCGGTGGGATGTGGCAGGCTTAAATTGGATTGATCCACCGCGTCCAAGAAATTTTAAGGTAGGTTTTATTTTTTATTTTAAGGTTCCTTATTCCAAGTGAATTTAAATTCTTATCCAATCTCTGGATTTAAGGTTCCTTAATCCAAATCCAATCTCTGGATTTAAGGTTCCTTAATCCAAATCCAATCTCTGGATCAAAGATTCCTTAATCCAAATCCAATCTCTGGAATTAAGGTTCCTTATCGCAAGTAAACTTTTAATTTGTCCAATCTCTGGCACGTTAAGGAATTGTACCCGTCCTCGGACGGGCACGTTCGACTTGTCTCAATAAGTAAAAATGAAAGAAAAGTCGCTGATGTTAGATTGAAGGAAGGGATTCCGGTAAAAGCAGGGCTGCTAGTCGTGCATTGATCCCTTCGTCGCGCCCCATTCCTTTTTTTTATAGAGGTGGAAGTTTCAAACGTTCCTCTGTGGTACTGAGCTGTTTATTGCTGCAGGTTACCGTGGACTGTAAACACGTCCCGCGGCCGGTACCATGGCATCTCCTCATCCGCAGGAGGCGCAAATTCAAATCCTTGTAAATTCCTATGAGCTAGTTCCTCATCGTGATGCCTCGAAGTACCGTGGACAGTAAACACGTCCCGCGGCCGGTACCAAGGCATCTTCTCATCAGGAGGTGGTTCAAATTCAAATCCTTCCAAATTCTGATGAGCTATTGCATCATCGTTGTGCTGATCCCAATCCATCCTAATTCCTTGGAACCCCTCGTTGTCTAAGTTTTCTTCAATACACTCATTGTCTACGCTTTCAAATGTATGAGAACGGTTTTCTGCCGGTTGTAAGGTTCTATTCGGTGCAATCACATGTTGCAAAACTTCTTTGTAGACAACGTTTCTTGTAAAGTATCTACCATCTCCAAGCAAATCTTCTTGGCCAGACCTTTCTCTCATCCAAACTTTAATTCTGTCTCGGTTTCGTCCTCGAGAAAGTCCGACATAGAGTTGACCATGACTAAATAATGGCTCCGGTATTTATAGTCCAACATCATCGAAAGATTGTCCTTGAGACTTGTTAACGGTGATGGCAAATGCAACTCTAATTGGAAACTGCCGTCGCTTAAGAACAAAGGGTTACCCCGAATCCGTTGGTGCCAGGTCAATGCGGGGAAAAATCATGCGTTCACCAGCTGCATTTCCAGTAAGAACTTCGAGGTCAAGGAACCTTTCATGCATACCTTTGACTATAAATCTTGTTCCATTGCAAAGATTTCTGCTAAAATTCCTTAAAAGCATTACAATAGAACCAAGAACTTTTAGTGCAAGATGGTGTGGTGTCATGCCAGACGGCGTCTGCTTATGCAAAAATTCAACTGGAAATCTTGTTTCCTCAGTTGGATCGTCAGAAACAATGAAATCTGCACTGAAATAATACTTATACTCTCCAGGTAGCAAGTCCATAATTTTAATGTTCAGCTGTAGCGTTTCAGAGTTTTTTGTGGCTAGGATAACTTTACCTTTTAGGCTGTGGACGCTGTCTGGATCGATGCTCTCTCCAAATTTAGATTTAATTAAGTCTCCTTTCTCTACCATGTTTGCAGGAATTTCTATAATGTCATCTCCGAGACCGGCATCATTTCCCAAAGTACCATCTCCTATATCAAGCAGCAATTTGTAAACTCGTTTTCAATTCCTCCAGTCCGCATATTAGTAGCCAATTTAAATTGGATGAACTGGGGCCATAATGGACTGCTTTTCAAGCAAGCTTCAATTATTTCCGCCTTTGTCCCTCGACGAACTATAGGCAAGGTTTGTCTAAAATCACCACCAAGGAGCAAAGGTTTTCCACCAAACGCTACCAAGGTTATTTGACATGACAACCATTGAATTGATTTGTTCATAAGGTTGTGCAATAACTCGATTTTTTTTTTAAATCGGAAAAAACAAAGATTAGACCTTTTTAGACCTTTCGTTTGTTTGAAGAAAATGTTCATCAGAAAATTTTCAGAATTTCAGAATTACGATTAGAAAGTTAGAAGAGAAAATGATGAAAGAATTATTAAGATTACAGTTTTCTTAATCTTAATTATTTTCATAATTATAAATTCTTCAATATCTTGTGTATCTCACTGTTTAGAAAAATAATAAAATTACTGTGAATCCGAATGATAATTTATTCTTCATGTGGCTAAAATTCTAATGGAATGGGGTAGGAAATCTATTTTTGACAATTTCTAAAAAATTAATTGTCAGTAGATACCAACTCCTTTCTTTCAAATCAGAAAATGGTATTTTTTTTCAATTTAAAAAAATAACAGAGGTATTGCATAACCTTATAAGAAAATTGAATCAATTTAATTGTCCCAGCAACCTTGAAACGCTACCGTACTTGGGGCTCCATTTTCATCACACATGATCTCTCTCAGAAGTAAATCAATGCAGCGGAGACCATGGGTTTGAAGCATCGAAGCCTCATCAATTATTAAGAGCTGAGCATCTTTAATGACATTTGCTTGATCAGATCTTGGTCTCATGCTTGATGTAGATGTATCCAGAAGTGGAACTGGGAGTTTAAATCCGTTATGAGCAGTTCGACCTCCGGGAAGTAATACAGCAGCGATTCCGGTAGTTGCATGAGGTAGAACTACTCCAACTTTCCCCACCCTTAAATATTCAATTTACATTTCAATTGGTTTTTTGTTTACTTTGATACAAAACGACTACTACTCTCTTCTCATCGTCATTATCCTCATCATCCAGAAATTGTCATCAATTGTTTTATTCATACGTGTTAAGGAAATCACTGCTGGAAGATATGGCACCAATCCCAATTTACGTTGAAGAACAGGAGGCACCGAAGTTGGAGCTAAATTTGCCAATTGAAGCAGTTAAGTCGCTCTTTGTTTGTGCTGCGTTCATTATTTTTGCTTTGTTTATTGTTGGTCCAATCCAGAAGGTATACTTAACCATAATGTTTTTCAGGCAAGTAAGTTTGGATCCCTCAGAAGCAGGATCAAAATTCCCGTCAGTTACAATTGGTCCCAAAAGAAATCTATGTTTGGCAATCCCTCGTATTACGGTTCAGATGCAGATGATTCAGATTCAGAATTTGACTTTTGCGAAGAACGTGTGGATGAAATCTACTCGTTTGAGATTCTACTCAGCCTCCCAGAAGTTTCTAGTCATCTGTAAGTTTGCATGAGAATCGAGTTGAAAAATAAACTTTAAATTCAATTTTATGTTTAGGAAAGTGAAGATCAAGATGACTTTCACCAGTGGTGTTTGGGGAATCATCCAAGAAGTAAAGGAAGATGCTTCCTTTCCTGATATCCTCTTGGGCAAGATACCAGAAGAACAAAGAATTATATCCGATATTGAGTTCTTTGATCTCATGCATCCATACCCTCGTGAATGTTATTGTAAGTTCTACTTTACTAATCAACTTTCAATGAACATTATTCTAACTCATTGTTTCTTGTATTCTATGTCTAACAGCCTTTGAACTCCTATCTATGACGGAAGACAAGCAAATGTGGAATGTGGACCAGGTTGAGGATGCCACCAGGGACTCTGGATTGTTTACAGATACCACCAACTTTGACTTTGGGCTGACGGTTGATCTATCATCCAGTTATGTTGGGTATCTACGCTATGTCCAAGCAAACAAGGGAAAGTTCATGTTGCCATTTATTCTGGACAAAACCACTGTGGAGCAAGTCTGTTACAAGGATGGAAAATACACAGACGTGGAGATTCTCATAGGAGAAGAAACGTTTCGGGTACACTCAGAAATTCTACTGAGTAAGTTATTTATTTAATCCAATTGAATAGTGATTAGAATGCTTATTACTAATAATTTGATTTTTGCCAGTGAACAGTCCAGTATTAAGTACCATGTTGTCCTGTGGATTCAAAGAGAGTCAAGAGAATAAGATTCGATTGGAGGGATTTCCTGTTGATTCTGTCAAAGAAATGATTTCGTTCTTCTATACTAATCGCCTGTCGGAATGGAGCCAGTATTGTAAAATGGCATTGATGTTGGATTTGTTTCTTTTGGGTGACATGTACGCAGTCCCAGCACTTAAAAACATTGGAGTTACGTACTACTTATCCCAACCGCTATGTGCTAAGGGCAGTGGATACAAAGACAACCTTGATACAGACTTGGCTCTTCGTTGGTTTCAAACTCTTTGCCTTCTAGATTCGGACGAACTGCTTCAAAAATTTGCTCAATTTATATCAATGTAAGTTCAAACTAACTTTATTTAGAACTTTTATTTCAGTTTATACCTTTTCATACTCATCTTCTTCATACTTTAGTAAAAAATTCAAATTTTGTTAATTGTTCGTATTCGTATTCGGATGACGTTTATAGTATACGAATTTCCGTAATTCACCACTCTTTGTTTCTCTCTGTTTGCAGAAAGTTGGAGGAGATGGAAAAGAATAGTGAATGGAAGGCCCTTCTTGATTCCAACGCCAAACTTGCGAGCTACATTCAGGCCGCCTTGCCACTCGTAACTCCTGCTCCATCGCCATCACCACCACAAGAAACACTTCCACCGATGACCCAGGAAGCGAAGCGTCTCAAGTATATGGAAGGTTGGATTCCCCCGTTTGGAGAATATACAATTACATTTGCAGGATCCACCAAATGTGAACAGCGTGTGATTTATCCTTCAGTCAAGAAACAAGAGGATGCTGGTGAAATGACTTAAAATCTATTGACTGGATAACTAAAGCAGAGCAACAACATTTCCAGGTTATTTCCTCTTCCTTGTTACTTAAAGTTAAAATAAACAATATATTTGCAGCGGAGATCCTTTCGTTTCGACTGAAATTAAAAGCGCCATATCTTTTATCTTATATTCATTTTACTTTCTTTACATGATGCTGTCGAAGTAGTAGTGTTGTTGGTTAGATTGTTTCTGTCTTTACTATTGTGTGATGTATTTCTACTTAAAGCTATTACTCGTGTAGCATTGCTTCTTTGACTATTATTTTGGGTTCGTTTATTATTACGAAAATAGGAAGTAATCCCACAGAAAGCGTTGCGCGTTGCATCCTTTTGTATAACTTCCGTAAGTTAGAGGATTTGCAATGGAATTTGCAACAGCTATCATAAAAAATATATCTTGGAATCGTTCATCAACTTTGCTTGCCCTTTCGCGATCAAACATGGACCTAAAAACAAAATTTTTGGACAATATGCAAGGGAATATGAACTGACAACACCAAATTTTGAATTTAACACTTATCAAAATAACATAAAAATATAATGCATCGAGCAAAGAACAAATGCAATAATGAATGACAACCTTCTAGTTCTTTCTTTAAATTCAGCTTAAGTTTTCATTTCGGATAAATACAGTAATAAAATTGCTTTTGATGCGTTCTTACAACTTCCAATTTTATCTCCAAAAAGATTCTGGAATTTCTTCTGAAGACTGAAAGTAAATGTAAGCCAACCCATAGCTCATTTCCAGCATCACGTCGCCGCCCTTGCCAAAAGTAAACCACACATTGAAAATCTTCTTCCAAACTTTAACATGCTTCATCATCTGGATTATCAACTGGAATCCAATAACGACAAAGAAATACATAACAATCCTCAGTATGAAAAATTCCAAGTTCATTCTCTGGAAGTCTCTCGAATTTCTTTGGTGAAATTACTTCCAAATCTTTACAAATGAACTTTTTCTTTTACTATTTATTAATAGCTGATTTACTGATTTATTAATAGCTGAGGTTGCAGCAATATGAGTAATCACTTTTTTAGACAGAAGACAAGTGGGAGGAATATCCTATTTATGCTTCATATCTGTATTGTTATAAACAACAACAAAAGACAAATAATCTGACACCCTCTATCAAAATTAATATTCAAAGCTTTGACTTTGCTTTTAATTTTTTTGTTAATGATTTTATTTGTAATAAAAATTAAAACTTATATTGCTTGTTCATTTTAGAATATTTAAGTTTTTGTTTTTCTCGTAAATAATTTGGTAAAATGCTAAACAGAATAAAAGAAACTTCTTATTAAATTACAGCAATAAAGTGGTTCAATTTAATACTTTACAATTTAAATTAGATTTTGTCTGTTTCAATTGGATTTCTTTTTCCCTTTTTTCTGACTTAACTGAGAATCTGCTACAGCTGAACCTGAGTTTTTAATAAAGTCACATCACTTTTATTTTAGCCATTATGAAATAAAAAGTTAAAAACTTACCCCAACGCCATTTATTCAATCGTTCGCCAAAATAGCAGAATGCAAGGAGTACTATTCCAATAGCACCAATGAAAGCCCTACGTTTATTAGTATCCAACACTCCAAGAATAGGATACGGCCAAACATTGCTTATGTGATTGACCCAAATAATCCTAATTAATTCATTTTAATAAGCAGAAATCAAATCGTCAATAAGGAAACCATTTTTAAAGTACTTACCACCCGGCATACGTTATTGAGAAAAGAATATTCAAAGAATATCCCACTACTTTTGATGGGAATATTTTAGGGACAAAATATGAATCTAAATTAAGAAATAAAATTGGCCCAGTGTGGACAACATGGTTTAGCCAACTCGGGTAGAATATATCCATCTCGGGTGGAAATATAAGGTTCCGATTAATCGTATAAAGTGTCCAAAATGTAATTCAAACGAGCTGAAGTAAAGAAAGTTTTAGAAATTAAATTAGAAGAAATTTACAACAACTGATCAGTAAATTTACCATGCTTGTTGGAAATACCCAAGCTGCAAAATATCCATCTCGTATTTTTTGCAATAACTTCTGACGATTTACGTTTACCTCACTAGATCCAATTATATCATTAAAGAGAGCAACGACTTGGTAAGCTAGCTGAAGGACCTTTAATTAGAATGAAATTTTAAATATTTTCACACAATTTTGCCAACCATATTTCACTTACAGCATTCCAAAGAGTGAGATACTTCCATTTACCTGGCCAAAGTTTTAAGGCTGCAATATTTTTATTTGTAGCTACCAATTCCTTAGGTGGGTCAACGTATTCAAAGTAATAGTAAAGAGAACATCCAAAAAGAGCTACACCAAATGTGTGAATAGCAATACTAATATGTGACATTGTAATTTAATGATCATTCCATATGTCAATGACTAGTATGAAACGAGGCAATTATTATGTTTGAGTTATCTATCATGGAACTGAGAAATAAGTTAATCTTTTTTTGTCAATAGAAGTGGTTATAAAGTCAATAGAAGAATGTGATATGCCAATTATAGATAAAATTTTCAGATTCTTTTTTTTATTCCAATGCAATGATGATAAAACTCAAGTGATTTGCTTTTAAGTTTGAAGCTGCATACATGTACAATATAAAAAAATTACGTAGAGCTACGTAGAACCCGCAGACAGAAGCGCTTACGAGGCAAATGAGAAACCATGGGAAAAGAGAAGCGACAGTAAAATTTCGACAGACGAGGTTGTTTATTAGTCCAGAGAAATAGCAAGGTAGTAAATTTAGAGCAACCGCATGCAACGTTGCATTCGATGCGCAACACGTTGCATTCGATGAGCAACACGTTACATATGATTAGCAACACTAGGCAGTTGGTTTGCAACAAGTTGCATTTGATTCAACGTGATGCATTTGAGTTGCAACACGTTGCAATTGGTTTGCCACACGTTGCATTCGATGGGCAGCACGTTGCATTCGATGGGCAACACATTGCATACGATGAGCAACACTAGGCAGTTGGTTTGCAACACGTTGGATTTGATTTGCAATACGTTGGAGTAGTTGCAACACGTTGCATCTGATTTGCAACACGTTGTAATTGGTTGTCAACACGTTGCATTTGATTTGCAACACGTTGCAATTGGTTTGCAACACTATGGGGTTGATTTGCAACACGTTGAAAATTTTGAAAAAAATCGAAAGAAAAATATGAACAAAAAATTTCTAAAAATTTGCAAAAAGTGTGGACGGCCGGACGGAGGTACGGACGGACGGAACAGAGTAAAACCATAAGCCCCGCCAGCTATGCTGTCTGCGGCTTAAAATTCAGAAATATCTCCTCAAAATGCTTTGCTTTTTATTTAAAACTAAGACGTTTTCAATAATTCCTTATCCAAAATATTTAAAAAAAACTTAATGAGATTTTTCCAATCATTAATTATAATTAAAAAACAGTTGGAACTTAGAGTTGAACAATTTACAACATCAAAGTTATTATTTTAGGAATTAAATGAATTAATTTAAATCGAAATGTTGCAGCTTAATTTACAGTTATTCTGTAATTAAAACTAATTAACACTAGCCGATAGAAATAAAGATAAGTTAGGGAGTGTTTATTATAGTGCATAGCCTATGTAAACATCTAATCTGAATAGTTCAAAAATTGGGTTGTTATAAATTAATTTAAACTAATCTAAATTAGATGAGTCTTGGATTAATTTACTCAAACGCAACTAAGAGATCGATTAAAGTTTTGAAAACAATTTCTCCAAAAAACACAAGTGCAAT
>JAQGCN010000684.1:0-16142 GCA_034699725.1 Friesea truncata | reverse complement strand
GAAGAGTCGGAGTTAAATATTCAAATCAATAAGATGATTGAAACAAATCAAATCTCTAAAGAAGAGCAATGGAAATTACATTTAGAGACTGTTGGCCAATGGTCGAATCAAAAGTATAAGGATGTAAGAAAAGGAATGATAACAGCTTCGATTGCAGGAGAAATCTGTTCCTTACAAGATTCAACACCAAATGTTTCTATCTTAGACAAGATATTGCACAACAGCTTTGCTGGAAACAAGGCCACCCAATGGGGGAAAGAAAATGAAAATAAAGCAGTCGCTTTGTATAGTAAGACAAAAGGTGTTGATGTGAAAGAAAGTGGTATATTCAAGTACCTCGATTTTTCTATACTTGGAGCAAGTCCAGATGGACTTGTAAATGATGATGGTATCATCGAAGTCAAATGTCCTTACCAGAAAGGTAAAGTGCAACTCCGTTATTGTATGCCCCAGGAAGTGGCAAATGAGAAAGGCACTTTTCTTACAAAAAACAAGCAAACAAATGTCCCAATTTTGCGAAAGACACACGCTTATTACAAGCAAATAGTTATGCAGTTGCATATAACTAATCGAAATTGGTGTGACTTGGTAGTTTGGACTCAAGGTCCACTGCTTGAATCTGGTGAACCGGAAAACCCAGAGGGTTTTATTTTCTGTACTCGTATTAATCGAGATGATGAAACCAGTAGAATCTGGGAAAGTATGAAACAGAAAATGATACGATTTTACAAAGAAGATTTGGCTCCTGAAATTGTAAATTCTCGTATAGAACGGAATATGGGTTATAGGCAGCCGTTGTATCGACTCGGTGCAATCGAATTAAAGAAAACTTGCAAAGATAAACAAAATACGGTCAGTACAATATCTTGGTTTCTTATTTGCGAATTTATATTTCTATGTTATATTTTAATTTTTATTAATTTAACTTCTTTTTGTTATTTTTTCATCTTTTAGGATCCTCTAATTCCAAAATAATAATCACTACCCACGTACGAAGGAATTGGTCTTCATATTTTTCATCCTACTTCATTTTAATATCTTCATTCGTCTATACTACACTTCAAACTCTTTGGTTAGTCTATCCTAAAATAAGCGTTATGGTTAATTTTCTCAGTGTAAGCAATCTTATAAATTTATTTTTCATTTTTAAATATTGATGTTTCTAGATTATCCTTACCAATGTCTTCCTCGTTCTTCATCGTAATGCTTTGGACATTCCAAAAGTCTACTATATAACTGCTATGAACTTTTATTATTTATATTAATTTATCTATTTAATGTTTTTTATTTTAGTGGTGAAATGGACTCCTTATTCTGATTTATTATCAATTGGACTTACATTCTATAATTCTGTAATATCAACAATAATACTTATTTATTACACAACACAGATATAGGTAATTTAATTATTATTATTATTTTATGTTATTGGAATAATACATTGTCATAATATTTACAATTTGTTTTATAATTTTCAGATGGATTGTAAATAGAATTTTTTTTGTGCTTGGAGTTTTATATTTTTTCGTGCAATAACAATGTATTTTACAGGTAAATTATTATTTCGTATAATTTATTTTATTTATATTTTATTGTATAAGTTAAATTAATACATTTTATTGATTATAGTTTTTCCAGAGGCATCTTACACATATTACTGTTCGCCTCAGTTACATTTATTGATGTTATAACTGGAACATTTTCAGTTCTCCTTGGGATTGGTCTTTCAATAAATGGTGAACATACTTACTGTGGTAAACTTAATTTTTTTATTTATTTAAAATTTGTTATAATATAAAATTTATTTATTATGTTTAGGTGAATGGAGAATAATACATGGATTATATTGGATTATTGCAATTACTGGGAATTTATTGGCGCTTTCTGCTCGTGGTCATCATACAGTTGATGTTATTGTTGCTTATTATTTTTCTACAAGATTATGGTGGATATATCTTACAAGGGTAAGAATTAATAGTAAAATATATTATATATTATATTAATATTTTTTATTATTTTAGAAAGAAAAGATGTGAAATTTTCTTAATAGACTTTGGTGGTTTAGAATATTTAAATGGTTGGAAGTAAAATTAAAGAAGATATTCCACATTATTCTTTACCATTTATGAATACTTATGTTGATATTTAATCAAATCCAATAACAAATTGTTAAATTAACAAAACATAGATGAAAAAATCAAATATTATTCGAATGTGCCTGATTCATTAATTTATAAATTAATTCTTTGTTCTTGGAATAAATAAATAAATTATAATTTATAATTATTAAATTACTTATTTATTCAAATTAAAATTAAAATAGAGTAAAAGAAAATTAATATTTAATTTTAATTATGGGCTCGTAAAAAATCAATTTTGATTTAATTTCTTACAATCATTATTATTTATTCCTTCATTTTCAAATGCTTATTTTGAATTAATTTATTGATTAAAAGAACTTGCCAACTTCGCTTTATTGCTTAGCATTAACTCTATACATGACAAAGTTCAAGAGAAGAAACCTCCCACCAAATTTGAATGATTTTCTCGGCTGGGAGAGATTACGCAAATAGCAAACCTCAAACTCACGCTCACACTTTTTTTATAACGCCCTTAAGAAGAAAACATTCTTTTGATAAGAAATATAAAACTATTATTAGAAAAAATAGCTTATCATTTTGTTTGTTGTATTCAACAAACAACTTACAAACTAAGTAAAGACCTTCACTGATTTTACTTTGAACAAAAATACTACCAACACATTTCATCAAATGAAACAAAAATATACTTAACTACTTTCCTAAATTCCAACTGTTCTTAATTTTAATTTAATTGTATTCTAAGCTTGCATAAACCATCAAATTAGTTTATTTTTTAAATTATGTGGTATCCTAATAAGAACTATAAGGTAGAAATCTTAAAATAAAATTTGGAACTATTGAATAAGTTTACAAAAATTATCGTATTCACGGACGGACGGACAGACGGACTTTTATATTACATATACACCCTTCGTCGCTTAATGAATCCCACCCAACATAAAGCTTTATAGATTGACTAATCTTTATTTGTGAGTTTTAATGCATAAATTTCTTGCTTATTGGATTGTTTTTATAACTTACCTGGTTAGCAACTTAAAATTGAATATGCTCAAAGTTAATTTTAGAATTTTTATTATGCAGCAACAAGTTCCCATTGAAGCATTGCATGAGATTTAATTAAATTTTCTGATGTTGATGGATTTGTGTAAGGCTATCCACAAGCCGGTTTGGCTTGCAGTACAATCAAGTGATTTTTAAACTTTTGAGTACGACTTTCCAGTTAAAAATTCATAATTTTAGATCGCAAATATTGTGGTAATGATAAGCATTAGTTTTTAGAAAAAAGTCTGGAGAGCTTTATGCGTGGATTCTTTAGATAGGAAATTTTTACTTATAATAAATGCGGCTTGGCTTTTTTACAGCCCTACATTTATGTGAACTTGTAGAATAAATCAGAAGAGCTTATCATCTTCTTTGTTAAAAGATAGATGCTTAACTTAACCTAAACTACTTTTACACTTCAGTGACTGAAGTTCATTCTCGTTCTCGTCCTTTAAGTCTGAAGGAGGTTGAACTTTATTAATCTCATCAAGTGAAGAATTAAAATTTATTTGAACTTTATTTGATATATATTTTTTAAAATGGAAGCTGAATCTGTAACTTCCTCCTCCAATTCAAAAAGAAATTCAACAGAAGAAAAGAAAGAAAATTGCAATAATTTGGATAAAAGAACAAGCAGGGGCGGGACTGCAGTAAGTAAATCTTATTTAATATCTGTTAATTGCAATTACTTTCATAAGTTTCATCTGTTTCTATTTTAGAAAGTTTTAGTGGAACATGAAATACACATGTTTCAAAAAACTTTCACAAAAGAACAATTGGACAACTTAAGTTTACCCGAGATGGAAGTTAATATTGATTTCGAAGTATCGTTTAATACTGGTCTATTTGCTGGAAAAGCAAACAAATTGTATGTCAATAATTAAATGCTCTGCGTTTATCGTATATGGTTCTAAATCGTGTATATAATGTTTTTTAAATAGTTCCTTCAAACTCTCGGAGGCTGACGACAAACCAACTTACATCGATATGATAATATTAGGAAGCTATTCTGAAAAAATTGAATTAACGAAAATTCGTTTTTCATGGTTACCTCTTGAAATGGCAGAGGATAAATTGTGTCCAGGTAAAACTGGAGAATTAAGTGGATTTCATAAGGAATTGGGTGAAAATGAAACTATTAAAATCAAAAATAAAATGGAAATTCGAAGAAAATATTTCAAGCATTATTCTGTTCTAAGATTATACTTTGTAATATATGCTTGTGAGGAAAGTATTCTGCCGTATTTGACTGGTTTTAGCAAACCTGGATACGATTTTACAAAAGGATATTTCCAACAGACTACACTTTCTGATGTTACTATCAAAGTTAACGACGATATCTTCCCAGCACATCGTATAATTTTGTCAGGTCATATAAGTTAAAATTGTATTTTCTTATTTCATATTCCTATTTTGTGATTACTCTTTTTTGCAGAAACAAGTCCTGTATTTCAACGAATGTTTGAAGCAGAAATGAGTGAAAATTCAACAAGAACTGTTGAGATTAAAGATTTTGAACCCAATATTGTTAAAGAATTTCTTGAATGTGTCTATACTGGCTCTTGTGCAACGTTGAATTCAAAAGTAACAAAAAATACAACCGTGAATAATATTATGGCTTTATTTGAGTTAAGCGACAAATACGACGTTAAGGATTTAAGATCCATCTGCGAACTCAAATTGAAAAAATTAATTAATGTTGGAAACGTCGTAAAAATCCATACAATTGCATTTCTTCACAATGCTGAATTTCTCGTAGTGGATACACGAAGATTCTTTGAAAAGTAAGTTTAGATTTTTCAAATTAACTTAAATATTCTAAAACTTTTAAAATATTTCAGACACAGAATGGAGGTAATACCAAATACTGAAGCACTTTTGGATATAATGAAGGAGTATAATCCGAGTGCTATTCATGACTTGTTAATTATTAGGAAAACATAAAGTTATACTTTTAGAACTATTATAAATCGCTCAAAAAGAAATACACATTCTAAATATTTCTTTCAAAATCAATTCAAAATACTGAAATTATATGAAAACTAATCATCTAATTCATCTTCTGTTGTTCTATTCTGTCCTGACTCTTTTTGTTTCAGCAGCTCAGCCTTGTAGACGACCCTGTCACCTGAAAAGTAAAATAATAAGAGTAAAAGTATTGGCTCATTTACGAAGTTAAGATAAAATTACCGAATTTTTTCGCAATTCTAATTGGTGTTTGTTTGAAATAAGATTTTAGCCTCTCACGAATCAATTTTTCTGTCACAGGCGGAACAGATTTTGGGTTTAATCCAGAATCTACAAAATCATCAGAAAATTTAGAAAAAAGTTGTAACTTTAAAAATACACTAACCAATTATGAATGCAAATGTCCGTGTTTTATCAAAAGCCACGTTACCCTTTTGACCAGTCAGGCTAAATTTAAGGGCATCCCAGGGAATAAGAGTAATAGGGAATGGCAGATGGGGCGTGGTTTAAGAATATGCAAATGAGTCAGGGTACGGTGACGTCAGCGCAACCTAAAATCTCAATGCTAAAGTAATGAGAAATTCAAACCAGGTTACCTCCCACCTCCTTTTCCCGCCAAAAATTGTGCTAAGCCACGCCTCATCTGCCGTTCCCTTATTACTCTAATTCCCTGAGGGCATCCGATAAAATTTTCTTCATTACGCTTTTAACGTAATTTATTGGTCCTGTACAGCGATAGACACTCAATTGCTGCAACTAAATTAAAAATATATATATAGTAACATTTAAGAGAATTTAGTTTAAACGAAAAGTTAATTACCAACGCTGTTGCTAAGGTTTCATCTTCTGCAATTTTTTGATCAAATAATGAGAAGTCATCTAAGGATGTAAATGGTTCAGCAATAAAATTGACAACCAAGTCTGCTTGATTTCCCAGCAGACTTTCGAGTTGCTGACCAGATGAAGACATTCTGTATTCTACAGATATTTTCAGCTCGGTTAGACCTTGGTGAAGTTCTTCTTGCTTGTTAATTATACCTATTAGATAAGCATTAAGAATAGCTCTTAGACAAACAATTAAAATACAAATAATTATACTATTGACTGTATCTTGGAGCATGTTCATTTTTAAAATTAATGTAGCGAAATTAATATTATCTCCACTAAAAACTTTTACATCCTGCTCCGTCGACGGACAGCCATTAACGGCTTCATCTTGACTTAAATCTGCTACATTTAAAGCTGCAGAATAAACCAATTTAAAAGATAAATGTTTTAAAAAACTACCAAGCTTAAACATTTGTCTTACAAATTTTAAGTGGATCTGTTTCAACCATAGGAGTGGACGAAAATATTGTTTTGCAATGAACTGTCCGATTCTTGTTACGAGGAATTGGCTCATCTGATTCGCTATCAGTTGCGACTGGTTTCTTCGTATTTCTTTTTGATGGCAAAATTGGAGTGTCCAAATCTGATGTGATGGTAGCTTGAAGAAGTTGCTGCTTGGCTTCCTCCAAAGTTGCTAAAAAATAAGAGTCAAATTAAGAAAATAACAAAAAACTTTTATCGATTTTTTCACATTCATAAATTCATAAGAGAACTGACATTTTAAGATATAATGCTGCTAGGTTTCCATAAAAGGAAGACCTGGACCATTCTTTCAAGGTAGAAATTTATCACTGCTCAGTTTTGAAGTCTTAAAGGATTCAGAACGAAAGCTTATTGAGCAATGCTTCAAAATACCACTGTTTGAGAATTTTTGAAGCAATGCTCAATGAATTCTCATTTTTTGATTTTAAAAAATGTTTGAAGCAGAAATGCGTGAAAATTCAACTAAAACTGTTGAGATCGAAGAGTTTTGACCCAATATTGTTAAAGCATTTATTAAAAACCTCCACACTGGCTTGTGCACAACATTGAGATGTAAAGTAACAAAAAATGTATAGATGTGAATGATATTATAGCTCTATTTGAGTTAAGCGATAAATATGACGTTAATATTTAAGATCCTTGTTCGAATTCAAATTGAAAAAATTAATTAATGTTGGAAACGTCGTAAAAATCCATACAATTGCATTTCTTCACAATGCTGAATTTCTCGTAGTGGATTACACGAAAATTCTTTGAAAAGTAAGTTTAAATTTTTTAAATCAACTAAAATTTATTCTAAATTTTATAATATTTCAGACACAGAATGGAGGTCATACCGAATACTAAATCACTTTTGGATATAATGAAGGAGTTTAATTTAAGTGCTATTCACGACTTGTTAATTATTAGGAGAACATAAATTTATAAAAATAATATACATGATTGTATTGCATGTTGCACTGCTTTTTAAGAATTTACTCTAATTTGCAATCAGTATTGTGCATTCGTCCTTTATGCAATTGAAGGTTGAAGTTTCTTCTTGTTTTAAATGGACATTCATCACAGAAGAAACGATACGGAACTGCACTACAATCTCTCTTGATGTGAGAAACTTTGTATTTCATTAAACATTTTTGATTGCATTTTGGACAGATAAAATAAGATTTTTCTTCTAAAAAAATTAATACAAAATAAATTATTAACATAGAATTTGATAAAAATTAATAATAATATTAAAAATGGCGACCTTAAGGTACAGAACTATTTCTAGCCTTTATCTTTATGTACTGAAGTAACATGACGAGTGATATTAAAATTTCTAGTGGATTTAAGCGGACAGTATGGACATTGGTATCGAGGTGTTTGTCCACATTCATGCTTTTGGTGACGAGCAAGTGCTCGATAGTATTTATAACATTTTCCACAAGCAGCACAAATGAATGTTCCTTGTCTTTCCAATCTTGTCCCCCATTTCAACACTGCGTATAAACAAAAACAAAAATTCAGAATGGAATGTCTTATAATTTAAGTTGCTATTTTGAATGAAAACACAAACACAAGCATTCAAGAAACTTACATCAATAAAAAATATTTGGAATCTCCTAAGCTAAAACTCAAAATGCATGATGGAGAAACTACGAATTGTGACTCGGATATGTTTTAAGATGTCTGTTGAATGAAAATTTTTTCCCTGAAGTATATCCACATTGACTACATTTAAATTGTGGTGGAACTCCACATTCGTATTTTAAATGTGATAATAAATTCCTTCGATACATGTAAATCCTTCCACATTTGTAACAATTGAATTTTGATTTTCCTGTAATTACATACAATAAAAAGAATCCTTTTAGCTCAAGTTATTATCATTTTAGAAAAAATTATTACTTTTGAATTAAAAATTTTGAAAAGAAAGAATTAAGCTTTATTTTTTAACAGAAAAATCTTCCTTCCCCAAATCCTAATTTTTGAAACAACAACACTTCAAATGCCTTTCAAAACTAAAATATTCTATTCGTCATATAATTGCAATCAGGAAAACAAACAAATCTATACTAATAGGTGGAAGTCCACATTCTTTAAGATGTTTTATAAAACTTAGCATTCCCTTCAGCATTTACTGCAACGGAAACTTGGAATGAAAAAGCTAATCTAAAATAATTTGTAAAGTATTAAGAATTATTGCTTGAGATTGATAATAAATGTAAGAACAATTTAATTCAATAGATTTATGCAAATATGGAACATCATCATAATAAATGAGATTTGAAAGGAGCAAATCTAATCAAATCACAAATTAATATACAATTAACATTGTTCTTTTCCAAAAGAACATTTTCCATTGAGCTTAATGAAATCAACTGAATTTAAGTCATTTCAAACAGAACTTTAACATTTTAACTTTAAGATGTATACACTTAGACATAGTATACAATCACATAATGAACAGAACCATACCTCACTATCAATTTAACAAAATAAGAATAGAGTAGAAATTATAAGTTGAGGATGAGAATTTTAGCGTTTTCGTGGCAGCTTAACTGATCAATTACGGGAACCAGATTCTTCTTGACCATTTTGTAGTAATTTTCTAACAATTTTAATTTTTCTACTTGGCTTCCCTGTTGGATTAAAAATAGTTTTCTTTTCTTTGACTTTGGAAGGGTGCTCCTTCTTAACATGTCTATTCAATGATGTAAGATGAGCATAACATTGCTCACATTCCTTACACGGATACTTTTTTGAAATTGAAGATTTTGGTCCTCCTGAAAAATAAAAAATAAATAAATTCAAAACAAATAAAGAATACTAATGAAATGAAACAGAATAACCTAAATCTTCTAAGCAATTTAATCAAATAACAATAAATGCAAAATTGTATGAATGACTGTACTGTGCTCTGAAATTCCTACACTACATTGTACATCCTACCTAAGGCCGCCACTTAATAATAATAAAAAGTAAAGTATTTTACCTCTTTTACGACCACGACTACGTGAACGTGTTTTTGGACGTTGAGCCACGGAGGAACTTGTACCAACACTAACAAGGTCATCTTCTTTTGTTGTATTTTCATTTGCACCAGCACCATCATCGAGTTGTTCTTCCATTTCTAATTCTTCTTCTTCATCCTCGTCAGCATTGTCAGTCACTCCATCATCATCCTGTACTTGGTCGAGACTCGAGTCTGGAAAAAAATAATGAAATATTTACAACTTATGAATTTTGTTTTCTTTGGTTAATTTATAATCTAAAGTTAAAGTAGTAATACTTACTCGAACCACCCATTGATAAAACTTCTTCCTTTTCGGTTTCGTCAATCAATTTTGCTCTAAAACTACAATTTAACACTGTGATTTCAATTGGAAATTCTTCTGGTAAAATGGTTGCAGCCTCCAATTTTGTCTTACATAAACAATAAAATATGCAAGACATTAGATATATGAACTTTGATAAAAAATTAATTCTATTTCAATCTTACGACTACTTGTTCAGACTCATCGTTGATATTTTCCAAAGCTGCACCATCATGAATTTCCATTGGATCAATCTCTGTAGGGATTCCAGCGAAAGGATCAACATCCTGTGTATTATTATCAGTCTAAGAATAACAATAAAAAATGATAGCATTTTAAAAAAGCTTACAAACTTGATAGTTAATATAATATTATATCTGACAATACCTTTTGTGATTTTCGAGTGTTAACACGAGATCGTTTGGTAAGTGGGTAAATTGCGGCAGCAGCAGCACCAGCACGTTTGGCAGATTCAGACTTCAATGCCTCTTTCGTAGCAAATACAGTATCCTTGATTTTGATACGCTTGTGAGTGAGATCAGAAGTAGAAGGTAATGGGTGACCTTCTTGAGTTGAATTAGTTTGTCCATGGCCATTAATAATTGGCCGAGGAGTAGGGCTAACTGGTAGTATAACTGTTTCAATCGAAGTATTTGAAGATGAACTTGATGGTGATTCCACAGCTTCATCGTTAGATAATACGTCAAGTTCGAGTGATTTGGCCGCATCAAGGACAGAAGGTAATTCTTGTTCCACGACTTCCATTTTTCCACGATACATAAAGTCCATAAGGGCCTCCAATTCTGAAAACTTGATATCCTTCATAACAACGATGAAATTCTTTTCCTTGTTCAAATCAAGACTGAAAAGTGTCTATAAATACAAAGTTAAATTAATTAATGATTAGAAATTAAACAGCTGTTTTCTTTATTATTTACCTTGAAATAATTACTGCAAGCAGCAAGGACAACCTTATGAGCCAGTATATACTGCCCTTCACAAGCTAATGTCACATCAGCAAATGCCCCTGTGGTACGGAGGGTATCAAACATTGTTAAAACTGTTTGTGAATGATTATTCCATCCTAGGGAGATTATTTTACGAGTCATTTTTAACTAATCACTCTCACTTTTCACTAATCGACAATAAGAACTGAAGACTAATATACAAGAAGGTTCAATATAATCGAAGATAAAATTGAACTTAACTAATCGATGAGTTGATTGAATGAAGAATGAATGAATGAAATCGAAATGAAGAATAAAGTGAAATCACAAACCGAAATTTTAAAATTATCTTTTCGCACTTTTTATTTTTTCTGCTTAACTTTTGAAAAGTTAGCAGTTACTACTCACTAGTTTGAAAATGATGAGTTAGCATACAAATTAATGAAATATTAATTAAATAAATTTATTGTAAAGAATGAGCATTAAAATGTCAAATAAATAATTGATGGAATATTTCGATTTTATTACTTTCACTTTTTATATTAAAAGATTTTTATTTAGATTAATCACGTTTAAAAAGTTGCATTTATTGTTTAAAAAATAAGAGGTAAAAATATTTTTTATTTTTTTTAACCCTTATTGGTAAGTATGAAAACTTAATTCTTTGGTTTATAAAAAATCTTTGGAAAACGAACTAGATTTTTTGCAATTTAAAATACAAATTTAGAGAATTATTATTATAAATAATTATCTCAATAATAAATTACTTAAATGAATTAAGTAGTTTTGAGCCTCTTTAGGACGACATGCACCTTCTTGGGGGGCCTGCCTCGGCGTTTATACTTTTAACAAATAAATAAAAAATTAATTTTTTAATTAGTATAAAAATAAATCATACTCCTCTTACTTTGATTCCAGGTTCCATAGGTAGGGATGACGGGGATTTCTTTGCTGTTTTTGGGGGCCTGCCCCGACGTTTCTTCTATTAACAGATTAAAAAATTTAATCAATATTCTAATGATTGGGATAGTCTATAGTTAAATTTTTACTTTAAGTGTTGTCCGTGTTAAAACAGGCTCCAGCACGAATTCAAAAGTTCTCAGAAGCCTGTCGTATTCAGCTACAACATCCAAGTTTGCTTCCCTGAGAAATTATAACAACATAAAATGTAGATTTACTTTAAACAAAAAATATATAGCAAAGCTTACGAGGAAATTAGAAGGCAAAGATCCCGAATAATTTTTGAAGCTTTAGCAAGATCTGATTCTGCTCCATTGTATATTTCAGCATTGATAGAGATATACTTTATGTCAAACTTGATAGCTTCTAAACGCCTGTAAAACATATTATCAAGTCTTGCTTTTATCGTTGAAAGATCCATAGGATATGCAATTTTTAATGCATAATCTGGCCATTTTTTTAGATCAACAGGAGCAGCAAAGGGTTTCGCTACATTGAACTTCATAATATCTGTAATAGTTTTTGATATCCGGTTAAGCTCCGCTTCTTTGTGTTCATATGATGCCCAATCTCGTGTTTGGACATCGTAGATTCTCACACAGGCATCTTCTTCATCAGCAGGAGTAATCCCATCCTCCTGGGCATATTCAGGAAGTTCTAAACGTTAAACACAATTTACGCGTTTAATATCAATTGTTAATTAAAGAATAATTAAACATACTAAAATATGGAATATCTTCAATATCCCAAGGACTAAGTAGTTCCTCATCGCCATCATTATTATCCCATAGCACTTTGTAACGCAAAAATTTCGAATCTGGGAAATCTGGTGAGTAAGGTGCCACTGCTATTATTATTCCTAAACACCAGTTGCTGTTTCTTAAACAACGAACGCTGAAAATCAAAATCAAAACCAAAACTCAATTTTATAAAAACATTTTTAAGAAATAAGGTTTTTAAACTTACCGACTTTTTACATCCTTAACGGTATTAGCTGTACTGTCGTACAGTTGCTTAAGAATAATGAAGTCCACTCCATTATTTTTAATAGTATGATATGACACATTAATAATTGTTCCTGTTGGCTCTCCCGTCTCCCAATCTTCCACAGCTAATGTCACTGTAACTAGACGTGGTGGCAATATTTCAAATCCAACAGATTCAATACGACATGCAACCTGTGGCTCTAAATTTGGATTAGATTTCCATGGAAGCTGTTGCAGTGTTTCTTCGTCTATTGTATAACTTTTCTGAGTCATAACTGCGTTTATGTATAATTCATGCCCTTGCCTAAACAAATAATAATAAACTGTTCTTAAGGAAACAGGTGTGAAAAAGTAGCGAAAGAAACTTTTAACCCGCCTGTCTGTCATCAAGGTTACAGACCATAAACTGTATTCCGACCGGTGGTCTCATACACTTTTACACAAGACCACTAAACAATATTCCGACCAGTGAACTTTTATACTTTTATAAGGCCACTCTTAACAACTTTTGTATAGGCCATTTTTTGGGTTATGAGGAAATTCAAGGTTGGGGTTGACCTGTGACCCCAGGAGTCACCACAGAAAAAATGGTTTAAAAAGGTCGTTCAAAAAATAATACTAAACAACTTTTGTATTAGCCATTTTTTGGGTTAAGAGGAAATTCAAGGTTGACCTTGACCTATGACCTTAATCAGTCACCACAGAAAAAAACTGGTAAAAGAAAAAGTTGTTCAAAATTTAATTCTAAACAACTCTTTGTATAGGTCATTTTTGGGTTATGAAGAAATTCAAGGTTGACCTTGACCTATGACCTCAAGGAGTCACCACAGGAAAAATGTAGAAGGAAAAAGTTGTTTAAAATTTAATTATGAATAACTTTTGTAGAGGTCATTTTTGATGTTATGAGGAAATTCAAGGTTGACCTTGACCTATGACCTCAAGGAGTCACCACAGGAAAAAATGGTGAAGGAAAAAGTTGTTTAAAATTAAATTCTGAACAACTTTTGTAGAGGTTATTTTTGACGTTTTAAGGGAATCGAATGTTGACCTTGACCTCTGACCTTAAGGAGTCACCGCAAAAAAAAGTTCAAAAGAAAAAGTTGTTCAAAATTTAATTCTGAACAACTTTTGTATACATCATTTTTAAGGTTATGAGGAAATGCATTTAGAAGAAAAAAATTTCAAAGTTTTTTCCCATGCTATGTTTTTTCCCTATGGTAAAAGTTTGACCTCAGGTTGACCCTGAAGGAAAGGTCACAGAGGGCTAAAAATCACTGAGGTTCTCACTCATGACCTGAACTTTCTTTTTGTCAAAAAAATTTCTCAAAATGTCTTACGGTTTTTGAGTTATCGTGTTCGGTGACAGACGGACAGACGGACAGACAGGGAGGATCACATAAAGTAGCTTTCGCTACTTAATAAATTTTAATTTCAAGGCGCATCACATTTAATGACAGGGATGAGTTTGTTTAGTTTTGAAGTTTATAAACATTTCACGTAAACTTTGAAACTTACCCATACTCAAATTAACTACTAAATTAACTACTAGTGAAAGCAAGGTTGACCTTGACCTTTATTCTCAAGGAGTCATCGCAAAAAAAGTGTTATAAGATAAGGATGCTCAAAATTTAATTCTAAACCGTTTTGTATTGGTCATTTTTGAGTTTATGACCTGTGACCTCAAGGAGTCACCACAGAAAAAAATGTCAGAAGAAAAAATTGTTCAGAATAGAATTCTAAACAACTTTTGTATAGGTCTTTTTTGAGGTTATGAAGGAATCCTAGGTTGACCTTGACCTGTGACCTCAAGCAGTCACCACAGAAAAAAATGTCAGAAGAAAAAATTGTTCAGAGTAGAATTCTAAACAACTTTTGTATAGGTCTTTTTTGAGGTTATGAAGGATTCCAAGGTTGACCTTGACCTTGTGACCTTAAGGAGTCACCACAGAAACAAATGTCAGAAGAAAAAATTGTTCAGAATAGAATTCTAAACAACTTTTGTATAGGTCTTTTTTGAGGTTATGAAGGAATCCAAGGTTGACCTTGACCTTGTGACCTTAAGGAGTCACTACAGAAAAAAATGTCAGAAGGAAAAATTGTTCAGAATAGAATTCTAAACAACTTTTGTATAGGTCTTTTTTGAGGTTATGAGGAAATGGTTTCGAAAGTAAAAATTTTTCTAAGTTTTCAGCGACCGCGACAGACAGACGGACAGACGGACAGACGGACAGACGGACAGACAGACCGGTAGGATTACATAAAGTAGCTTTCGCTACTTAATAAAATAAGAGGTATTTTATTCCAGTAGTACCTCCTTTAAATTTCTTCGAAACTTTTTGTACGTTCTTATTATTAAAGCTGAACAAGCCCGAATTTTAAATTCGGTACCTTTGACCTCTAGATTGCCGGTTTTACACCCCCTCCCCCCGTCGCAAACCGGCAATCTAGAGGTCAAAGGTACCGAATTTAAAATTCGGGCTTGTTCAGCTAGTCTAACTAAATCAATCGCATCCCGCTACCTCTCCTTGCCGCAGCGCACCCATATTTGAATAAGGTTACGTACCAACACACTTTGCTTATTCTTCTACGGAGTAATTTATTAAGCACCTTCTGTCGGTAATTAAGTCTGCTTGTAATAGGTTTAAATTTTAAACTAAGCAAGCCTGAAATCCATTCGTTTTTTAAAATATTATAACCTTTTAAATTAATTTCCTTTTAGTTAAGTTAAACTTAATGTTTTTACTTAAGAATTAAAGTGCTACAAAAGCACTTCAATTAAGAGGTGAATTTAGAATATGAAGTTGTTATTATTGGTTCCAACACAACCGAAATACACTTATCGATCAAAAAACAATAGTTATAGTTATGATTAACTCTTGTATTTAAAAGTAGAAAACCATACGGTCATTTGTTTTATAGTTTACTTTACAATTTTTGTTTAATAAACCTTATTTTTTCGTCAGTGTTGACAAAAGCGCTTATTGATTTTGCTGATTACAGTTTAGCAATCTAACTTATATTTGAAGATTTAAATCAATATTACACACTGGAATGATAAACATTTGCCTGTTGTTGGCACCCACAAAGTACTAATTAATGTTGAAGTTACTTAGGAAGTATAACAATTAAATATTATTAGTAAAGTTTAATGAACTTCTATGATTCAATGAAAATTTGTAATGAACAAAAGTCGTTTATCAGTGACAGGAATCAAGATAACAGTAAAAAATTATTCACAATAAAAACATTGGTTATTGTATAAAACTAGGAAAATTATTAGAACTCAATCTAATACATTAGCATATCTTTTAATAAGACAGTGGACCTTTCACATTTTATTAAAAAAAACCTTATTGTACAACCCCAGTAGCCCGACTTCGGGCTAAATTTTTATTTTGAATTAAAAGAATGCTTGTTTTTCGAAAAAATCCATTTCAAAATTTTTAAGATTTATAAAAAATCCACTTTAAA
>JAQGCN010000683.1:0-16167 GCA_034699725.1 Friesea truncata | reverse complement strand
ACAAGAAGTGGAATGTTGGGGAGGACATATTTATCTTCCTCTGAGCCCTGGGATAGGGTTGGTTCAAAATAAAATAGCTTTTTCTGACGATAGGAAACTGTCCCATTTGGATGCCAGGCTACATTGACCTTTTCCCATTTTTCACTGAAAAAAAGAAAGAAATATGAACCTTTGTTTAAATTTTTTCAAATGTCTTACCTATATGTATATGGTCCAAATTCTTGTAAGACTAATTTAATTGTTCCGTTGTTTTTAATGAATTCATCTGCATTAGTGACATTGAAGAAGTAGACACGTAGAATTGGTGTAGCTGGAGGTTTTCTCCATAATTCAAATGTTTCTGTATCTTTCTTTAAGGGCAGTCTCTAAAATTTCAATAGTTAAAAAAATATTCAATTTATTGTGTAAAATTGGAATGGAAGTAATAATAATCGATTCATAATCATTCATAAACAATAGTTGTTTGTTGTTAATTTGGATGCTGCGTGTGGACTTACGATATTATGAACATAAAGTAAGAAATCGTAAAAAGCAACAAGTTATTTCGTAAGCATAGTCGAAATGATTCTTTTGCTCTGCTGCAATAGAAAATATTCCCCATGTGGTAAATGTATAAAATGGAATTAAGGTGTTTATAAGGTGAACTTTACTTTCAATTGGTTAATTGAAACAAGGGATTTCAAAACAAAAGATCTCAAAATCCGGTTCTTTATAAAATATAAGCCCATTTGCAAATAAAAATATTTCTATAAGATTTGGCACAACAGATGAAAAGGAGAGTTCTCATTTCCCTATGCATAATAATAATTTGCCGGAGGATAAATAATAATATACTAATGATGATTTTGCGTGGCTTGAAATTCTACTTTCAATGGCGAATGGTATGATGGTAGTCAACGACCATTCAATCCCGTGTATCCTATTATTTCAACTGCTATAATATGTCAAGAGGTGTGGATTGTTCTGTGGAAGTCTGCCTTTGACAAATTATTGAGCTCAAATTGTGATTGTAGAATTAAAATTTTGTATAAAAAAAGATACTTTAATTATAAAATGGAACAATGAGATTTGGTTTTACCGTTCTTCTTAGGAAGGATTTAAACTAAATAAAATATACGAAAAAAAAATTTAGGACAAAATCGTGTCAGCGAGATCAGATCACCATTATTTAAAATGGGATCCCCTTTAATCTTGAACTTACTACAATTTTCAAAATTATAATTTTCAAGGGAAATATTTTCCATTCTTATTTATTTAATTTTTCAATTATCCTTCATAAAAAAAATAACAAAATCTTCATGATAGATAATGCCGTCATTGTTGTTGTTAAACAGATTTAGCGTTTGTTTTATAATATTATATTTAATTAACTTACGGAAGCAATGATGATATCCAGAAGTGACTGAAAGAAGAGTAGACATAGGATCCCTGACAAGATCAGGATCACTCCGAATGTGATTGCAATAGCTGAAAAAAAATTCATCAATATTTTTAATTCAATTTTTTAAATTGTTATTAAATTCCTTTCCTTGTAAATGTCATATTTCGTAAAAGTCAAACAAAGCATAAACTAAAATTGACAGATTTTATTTTACCATGACTTTTTGAACTTAAAAACCATGAAAACTCATACTACGCCTCTTTTAAGACAAAATCTTAGGAAATGGAACACAAGAAAGTACCCTTCATTTTAAAATTTTTGACCGTTAGAAAGAAACCAAAGAAAAAGGATATATTAAGTTCTTCAAGTCTTCATGTTTCAGTTGAATAGAAATGGTAAGGGTTTATTGGAAGGAAGGGATGATGAAGGGAAACATTGACTTGTGTTACAATTTTTCCTCAAGGGATCCATCCATCCCTTACAGTACAGGTGCAGGACAAGGGATTTTGTTATAAAAATATTCCATAGCATTCGAATTCTTTTTAATGGCTGGGACTTGGAAGAAATGTGATGGATGGAAGGAATGGAAATTTTCTACTACAACAATCTCAACAACAATGGAAAAAAAAGGGAGGAAGACTTCAAGTCCTCCTACATCAACTATACCACACGCTGTTTAAAATTTATAAGGATTCCATATACAGAAATTATTAAACATTGAGCCATAAAAATGAAAACCAAAATATGAAACCACATTATTTTTTAAAGAGTTCAAAAATAAATTTTTTATAAAAAAAAATTTAACACACTCCTTAAAATTATTAACCACAAAAATTGAATTTTGAATGGTTTTTAATCAAAAGGATCCCTTATTTCATTTCGCATCGTTTTTTGTTGTTGTTGATGACAATAAACTCACACCTGTCATTTTTTAATAATGCATGTTCTCAAATTTTGTTCTAAAAAAATTCACCACATTTAATTTTGATAAGTGAGAATAAGGTCATCTTCTCATTATGATAAAAAAAAATTTAACATCTCATCATCTTTTGAAGATGATGATAGCAAATGACGATTTTGTTATGGTATCCTGTTTTTAAACTTAAGTGAAATTTACAACCACACGGATCAAAAAATTTTCAATTAATATAAAAAACAGAAGCATCATCTTTAAACCATAGGAAATTACATCTACAGAATCATAACTTTTTATACTTTGTTTATAATGCAATGCATCTTAAATTATACGAATAATAAATATATTACTGCAGAAAATGCATTCACCACAACGCATTAAAAGAAAGAAATTAATATGTAATATTATAAGACACAGCATATGAGAAATGAAATTATTAAAGAAATTGGACTTAGACCTTATACAACAAAGTGTTAAACATACTAAAAAATTAGCAAACTTAGCGTATTTAACTTCCAATATCAGAATCTTGAAAGCATGTTGACTTATGTTATTATGATAACATTGACAAATAGCAAAGAAAATGTTCAACATTATGGGAAACCCTTGAAAATATTTCCCATATTATTTAATTTTTATTATATTTTTACAGAGAACAAAACCATATCAATGTCAAAATTAATTCAAAAAAATTAAAAACAATAACAAGGATTTTTATTTAGTAAATAAACTAAGTTTGGAAGTCAAGTCAGTGATTTAAATTATAATTAATTATACATAATTAAAATTCAAATTGAATCCTATTGTATTGAATTTTGAGAAAAAATTAAAAAAACTGAAGGGCTACGGAAGCATAATAATTAGAATCTCCTTGTATTAATTTCAGTAAAAAATAAATAAAGAATCTACTACACACCTCAATTAACCAACAATGCAAATTGCGCTTGTCAACCTCCATGTCCTACAAAACTTTTCTTTTGTGACCAGAGAAAACAACAATGGATATCTAGTATCTATCCATTCTTAAATTTAGGGTTCTTCACTCTGAATCACAACTTGCAAATAATCATCCTCACGCTTAATGCTTCTTTGCACATATTTTAAACAACGTATTTTAAATTTAGAAATAATATCATTACAATTATAAATTAAAAGATTGAATAAAAATTTAATTTTAATAATAATTTATTTATTGTTAGTATGTCTTGTGAGATTTGATGCGATTTTGAATAAAACTTAATTGAAACCCTCTCTTAATCAACACAATTTAAAACAAGGATGAGAAGACCTTGTATCAATTAATTGACAACTTCCTTCCTTAATTCCAAGGTAAATTAATATTATTTGTTCCTATCTTTATTTTATTGAGACAAAGATATTATACAAGTGATATCAAATAAAAGAATCTGCATTTTAATAGCCTATGAGAACAAATTAATTATACAAAAGATTTTTTAGTAAGGAAGGTTAATTATTCATGTAATAAAGTATAAAGTCCTTCTACCATCGATAATCTAAATTCAAAATTCAAATTCTACAAATATCATGAGCTAACCCTATCAGTTTCAGTGCAATCAAGAAGAATGAAATTGATTCCAGTGTATTCTTAAAATTATATCAATTAACAATGATGATGATGGATGATGAATATCTAATAAGCACCTACCTGCAAGTATTTTTGAATTGTAATCCATTTATATACGAATTTAGAATTTAATTCGATAATGAATAGTTTGAAATTCCAAGCAAGCCGTGATACACATTACATACGGTGTATAAAAATAAGTATTGTAGTGTATACCATTGTTGTAAATCAAAAGGGATGATTGTTTGCAATCTTCTACTCAGCAAATAAATATATCTTTGCCTTAACTCGCTTTCTTTTTCATTTTATATTTTAAACCCTTCCTCACGCAAATCCAAAATTAGAAATCCGTAAACCCATACTTACATAAATCTCAAAGATAATTTAATTGATGTATGTTTTTTATACCAAAGAAATCCTCGAACTTAGCCAAAAGTAATAATAAAGCAAAAAAGGAAAATTAAATATTTCCCAAGTTCATTGGTGATACCGTTGAATTGAATTGCATTTGGTCCTTACAAAATCTTTGATGCAAATTCTTTACAATTTAACGCAAAAGGTGATGCATGCATCTGACCCAAATTATTTGACATTCTCCCTGATTTCATTTTATTAAGAAATTTAGATTGAATTTGTATTGTTGTTATTAGATGAAAATCTCATTAAAAATTTATAAAAATTACTTGAAAAAGCAAAAATTATGGAAATAATTTAATTTAATTTTACGACGCTTCCTAGAAGATTATACATTTTACAAATTCAATTTCATCGATCTCCGTTTAATCTTTCAACAATTTAATCAATGGCCCTCACTGAGGTCAAAGTCAATAACAAAAACTGAAAACGTTACTCTTTGTTTTTAGTGATGCTTATGAATCATGAATCAATTCCCTTTAAAAGTGAGTCAGTCAGTAAAGATCAAATCAGTGAAATGGAACAAAGGGAATGACGGATGGATGGCACGTGGTACTGCGACTAATTTCGATCCTATTCCTAAGTTCAGATGTTCATGAGTGCACGCGAACTTTGACTTAACAATAATCATAATCAAACTAATTATCATTAACATTAATCCACAAAAACACTCAAACAAGCATTATGATTTATGAAATATGGCTCAATTTTACAGACAGAATCCTCAAATATTTAACTAAAGAATTTTTCCGTGTACGTTTTAGCTTCTGTACAAACAGTTTAGGTTTAGCTTATGGCTTCTCCAGATTAATTGGAAAATGGGGATTCATCTCATGCACCACTCAGCTGCCTTAACCAAATCTAGCTAACAATGGAAGAGTAGTTGATGCAATATTTAATTAATAATGTCCTATGTCATACCGTTTACATAAAAACAACAACTGACTGAATCTTCTCTAATTTATGTGACGCATATGGAAAATACCGCATAAATGTCGTTATTCCCCTGTACTGATGCTGAAGCATTATCATTTCATTCTCACGGAATAAACAACATCAATATCAAATTAAACGAATCAGAATTACTATTGCTCACTGAGAGAAAAACCTTGATTTACTAAAGTATGCACAAAAAATTAACGAAAACTTAATGAATATATCCTCAAGCCAAATCAACAAAGATATTTTTCAAGGGAAACAACATCTTCCGATGGTCATTCATTTATATCCATTTATTGCGAAGAGACAAACAAGGGTTTCTTCAAAGATCAATTTCACACCTCTGCCCTAACTGAAAGAAGAACCTGCGAAAGATTCTTAAAATATTCAGCAAATTACTAACAAACAACTCACTTCATTCATTTGTGTGGTCATTGTTTTATCATCTTATTCCAGCTCTAGCTTAACTAAACTACTAGCTACTATTATAACTCGAGAGTAAAATTTTGGCACATGTCATGAATGATAAGCATGCGCTTAGTTTTAGATAAATATACTCTATATTTGTTTTCAGCCAAGAAGAATTTAGCGTGAATGAACTCATCATTTAATCCCTGGATTCAACACGTGGTAAAGCGATCCATTTGGGAATAATAATTTCCAGTCGAATAATGAAAAAAAAAGAATGTCAAGGATGAGTTGATTATTTTAGGAAGACAAATTGATTGATAAGAGCAATTGAAATTTTATAATCCCAGTCAAAAGTTTAGAAGAGGTGTAATTTAAAAAGTGTTAAGTATAAAGTGTCTGGATAAATGCCAATTTATCCACACTTCTTTTAAATTTTGGAGAAGTATGGTGATGTCTCCGGATGCAACAATGGATGGACTACCTTGTTTAATGACCTTTCAGGGTCATTTTTTCAAAAACACATTAAACAACAATTAACAAGAAAAGACATTATTACTTTGTGGAAAAAACAAAATGCAGACGTAAAATTAAAAGTTAAAAAGTAAACTTTAAAGTGTTAATACATGATGATGAACTAACTAACTAAATCCCTCCACCATTTTGTTTCCGCTATACGCAATTTCTATTCTTGCACCTTTATCCTAAATATCCACATCTGCGTAAAATCAATGAAGCTTTCTTGGACATAGTCACGATCACGAAATCATAAATGTCAGAAACTGTGAACAAAATGTTCGAATTCGAACCTCCTCTTTTTACACTTTGCAATAATTAATAAGTGAGTATGATTAACTCACTTCCTAAAAATAAATGCTTGCCTTGCATTACCTTTGCCTTGCATGACATAACCTCACCTCAAGTTCAGATTCTTAAAAAATGGTTAACAAAAATTAACTTACTTGTGAGAATAGGACGTTTGAGCATTTTGAGATTTGAAGCTGAGAATAATTAAGACTGGAAGATCTTTATTGTGATTGTTGTGATGAATAATTAAAATCAGGATTAGGTTGACTGTAACAAAAATAAATGAGATTAATAATGTATTTTTAGTCTTAATGAATTTATTGTCACAAAACAAAAATGTAAGAAGAAGGGCTTCTTTCCTCGAAGCGTCTTCTTCAGAAACTGACTGAAAGGGAAGGGGAAGATTTTAATGGAATGGAAGGAACGCTATAGGATTTTCCTTTCGTCTTTGACTAACCTAACATTATTTTGTATGGTTACCATACCTCAATACACCAATAGTTTCCTTATTCCTTCTATTGTTGGTCCTTGGGGAAAGAAGGGTCCATAGTTATTAGAGTAGGAGTCCAAATCTTGAAAATAAGGGATGAGGCAGATGATGCTGGTTCTCCAGCGAATAAGAGGTCAACTTTTAAGATCTTCAATTTAAGTAAAATCTTAAACTCACTTCTTAAGATTTAATTCTAGAAAAATTTTAGACTTTGATTTCTTCAATTCCTCAAAGCCTTCCTTTTTCTCTCTCACTGCCGCTTTTAACAAAACTTTGAATCAACAGGTTGTTATTTTTGGACGTTGGAGAAATCAATGCTCGAGGTTACTTTAGCAACAATTTCCCTTTTTTTTTATAAAATTGTTCAGGAGATCATAAAAATGGATTTTCTATTGTATGAAAATATGAATTAAACTAAGGACCACAATTATTGATTTCGCAATACAAGCACACAACCTCTTCACAGACTCAGTGGTCATTGGTGACTGACGGCGATGTTATTCCAAATTTACCAAAACCACTTTACGTCTTACCAGCCAGCAGGAGTTACTACCCCACCACCACATCATATACACAGTAACTCACCCATTTCATTTCATTGGGATTGGGATATTACGATGAACATTCCCAACGTGCTATTAAAAAGGAAGATAATAGAAAAGATCAACAAACCACAAACACAAGAAACAAGAAGGGATTCGGTATTATTAGCCACTTGCAGAGACTAATCAACTAACTACGAATTCTGTTTTCTCGAATCATTGGCCTCAGTCTGATCATCATCCTTTGAGATCATTTCCAAAAAAAAATTATTCAATTCACCAATAAATACAATTTTTAGATGATGTAAAAAAAATTACGTTTAATTTTAGAAATTAGCATCTTAAGTTTGCATAAATACTCAAAATTATGAACAAGAATGGGATTATTGGTAAAAGTCCTCCATTTTATATTTATAAGACTCCCTTTTACAATTAATTCTTGTTTTATGAGATGAAATACGGACTCCAAGTTAACCTCGTCCTCAATTTCGACAAACGACCTGATGCTGTAGTTCAGCATTGCCTAAAACTAACTATAGCTTCCTTTTAAGAAAAGAAAAGGACTTGCCTAAATAAAGTTTTGTTGTAATTCAGAATTTAACACAGTGAAATAATTCTGAACGTTTCTATGAGTGAAGGGTAAGATTGAAGTACCCATTCTGTCCCTTTTTTTTCTAAAATAGACAGATAGAATACATGAAGAAGGAACCCTTGCAATGGATTGTCAATTTTGAAAATATTTGCACTATGAATCAATAATACAAAGTTATAAATGTTCGTAGAAGCACATTTATCATTTAAGGGTCTTCTCTCTTGTCTAATCATAATTCATCTATATTTGGAAGTTAAAATCCCAAAGAAGATCCTTAATAGGTTTCCCACGAGAGATGAAAACCAAATGGCTTCTGTAAGTCCCCTTGTCTTGCATCCCTCCCTTCGACATCATCCGAGTGAGCACTTTGAACAAAAGACATAAAAATACGACAATGGCTCCCTCAAAACCACAAGAATTCTAACAGTCAAAACATTTCCTTGGAGAAATTGACTCACTTCCTCATCGTTCTTTTAAAGATTTAGAAGCAGTTGAAGGCTAATGAAGGGTAAGACGGAAAAATAAGGTGGATGAAAGAAAACCTTCATTTACACAAGCTTTATTTAGAACTAAAACTTAAATTATGTTGAAGTCATGTCGTCATTGTTAAAACCTGGGCCTGTGACCTGTCTAATATTATCCAGAGCTAAAAATACGCGGAAACTGTATTCCGTATTTCCACAATCACAATCTGGTGTAAATAATGTCACAATATAACAAATACCGTCAGGATAAGGAAACAAACATGCCAGCATATTACGAGGCAATTCGTTAAAAGTTGTATTTTTAGAAAAATCTTATTTAAATCAAAAGAACGGAACATGTTTATTCAAAATAAATTCACAATCGATCCTTGGACTTGGACCATTGTATTGTGGTAATATTTGTTTCCTAATCTTAGTTTCTATTGTTACATTGTCAAAATGATCTAAGTTTAACTTTGGATTAGTCTGTTTGAATAAAAACTGATAAAGGGCAACTAACTGCGATTTTTATTTTCAGTTGTTCAAATTCAACTTAAATACGACAATATTTGTACTAATGCTTCGATACGCAAAAAAACCTAAAACCCACTGCCAATTTATTTATTGTATCATTTTGTTTAATTACGCAAATAACAAATTAAAAGCCAAAAAATAAAGCTCTGATTTTTTAATTGGGCAAAAATATATCAGATTTATAAAACTTTTGTGCAAAAATATTAATTAATTGCACTAACTCTTTCAGAGAGAAGGAAGATGTAAATTTTATTCACACAGAACAACAGAGAACTGTTAAGTATTACATACATAACAATCATTACCTGTAAAAATCCTTTTGTTAACATTATATATGTTATATTAACCTTAAATGTTTTGTTTCGTTTGTCCTTGATGATTAGGACGCTCTCACAACAGTCATTATTGTTGCAATAGTTTTCTTTCGTAAGGTAACAAAACAACGTAAACCTTAACAATCCCTTGATATTTCATTTGCACGTGCAAAAATTTAATTATCCGTATTCAAAATTTTATTTTATACTTGATATTTAACGAATTTCCTATTTCTTCTGGAAAGAAAAAGTTTAACATTTAATTGAGATCTAATTTCTGATTACCGGAGATATTCACCTGTCATGGATAGTAAACAGTATCGTATCCTGTCAATATTAACCCACCTTACGTTTTTCTTTTAATGAAAAGAAAATAATTGTTATTTCAAATTGCATATCATTATTAAGGAGATCTAGTATAAAGTATATTGCGTGTATAATTAAAATTTACTATCTGGATCATCAAGTGGGCGCGTGAAACATAGAAATAATTATTTGGAATCAATCCTGGAACATGTTTTTGAATAACATGCAAACAACAACAATGGGCCAGTAGTTTTTTATTATCTTCTCCTAGTAAAATCATAATTAATGAATTTAGTTATGCAAGAAAAATGGAAAACCCAAAAACAAATAAACCTTGTTCACCATGGGGTGCAAGCAAGTAGCGAAAGTAACTTTGATATCCGTCCGTCGTCACCGAATCGATTAATACCTATGGTTTCCTGCTTGACCTTTTGTTATAATGTGGCTGAAATTCACTAACGTTTTGACACCTGATCTTTCTTCTTTTGCAAAGAAACAGATTCAGAAAACGTGTGATAAGTTATCGAGATGTTTAGAACGGACGGACAGACGGACAGACTGTTAGGATGACATAATGTAGCTTTCGGTACTTAATAACATGCCAAATTCTAATTTGAAATTACATCAATGCAATAATAGAAATATTCCATATAGAAGTAGAGTTCATTATTTGTAATTAATTACAAAATATAAAAATATGATGTGAAAATAATGATTTTTTGCTATTAATTTTGCATATTGTTCTAAAAATTTCAAAGATGAACCAAACTCTGTGAATATGGCGCGTAACTTGAAGTTGGTGTCTTGTCATCATAAGTTTACGTGGTTGTTACTTTAATTTCTTAATATCAATAAATTGCTAAAGTATAATTAGTTGGTGGGTGACCGGGTCAGCAGCGGTCAGTTTGCCATGTTTCAGACATCGGATTCACAAAGTAAGTTTTACGAGTCAATGGATTTACCATTTTTTGTGCATTCGAAATGAAATGATTCGTCGATGATATTTTTTAAAGTTTGTATAATTAATTTTGCGTTTTAATTTTAGAAATTGGTATTGCACTAGTAGGATTTGGAGCTGCCTTCCTCGTCCTTGGAGTCATCCTTCTATTCGATAAAGGCCTCTTAGCTATTGGAAATGTAATGAAATAATAATTGAAGCGAAGCAACACTTGACTTGGTAAAAGTTAATAATTTATTTATCTTTTAGATCTTGTTCCTGAGTGGATTAGCATTTGTAATTGGACTAAGTCGAACATTCCGTTTCTTTTTCCAATGGCATAAATTTCGTGCAACTGCCTGTTTTTTTGGTGGAATTATTGTAGTTCTCTTCGGTTGGCCAATTATAGGAATGATAGTTGAAATATACGGTTTTGTCCTCCTTTTCTCTGGGTTCTTCCCATTTGTGATCAATTTTCTTCGAAGATTGCCAGTTATTGGTACATTACTAAATCTTCCTGGTATCAGTAAAGTAAGCTCTAAACTCCTAGACTATTACTTGGAACAGAATTGAATCTTTTTCTTTCTATTTCTATTATCTTTTCTAGTATGTGGATTGGATAGCTGGTGACCAGTCTAGATCAAACGTATGATATAAATTATTATAATTACTATTCTTAAATTTTTAACAAATTATATTATAAATATCTCTAATGGCTCTCGTCCTTTTCAATTTTTAAACTAAATGTAACTTAATTTATTATATTCTAATAATAATGTAACAAACAGATCCATAACTCTGAATCTTGACGCCACAAAAAACTCATTCAACAACGCCACGATATTATCAATAATAATGATGCATCTATTAATTAATTATAATAAGTATTGACCAATAATTTTTTATTAAGAGGTTCAATTACTACATGTATAAGAGTAGATGATGAAATAATATAATAATGTAAATTCATTATTTTCAATAACAATATTCTTGATCACTAGCTTCTGTTTTTCTTTCAAAGTTCTATAATAGTCAGGAGCAGAGCAGCGTTATATAAAAACTACTTAAACAGCTGGCATGGGTTGAGGTTTTTCAGTGTCTTCTTCAGTTTCTTTCTTATCAATTTTTTCAACAGGAGGTTCTCTTGGATTTTCTTTTTCTTCTTCTGTAGGTGATGTGGGTTGACTGAATTCCGTAGGCCCTGTTTCAGTACTGTTTATTACGGATTGGAACTGTTTATCAGGACTTGTCTGATCATTTTCTGGAACTGACTCAACCTTTTCTTCACGATCTCCAACACCACTCTCTTCCTGAGAATCAGAAGGCTTTAGTGAACTGTTACTATTTGACAGAGTCACATTTGGATTTTGCATCTGCTTGTACTGTTGTTGAAGCGATGTTTGGAATGGCTTCCTAGTTTTATCACCTTTTCTCCATAAAATTATTTCCTAAAAAAATATAAAGGAAATGAGTTGATTTGAGTTTATTACTTTTTATTTATTGATTACCTGTTGTTTGAAATAACGTCGATCCTCTTCATCTACGAGAACAAGATTCAAATAATAACGAACAGAAAACTTTTTGTTGACATCTTTCATAGTTGGCAATAGTTCATAACCAGCTAGAAAAACACGAATCGGAATGCTCTCACCACGAACAGGGGCTCCATCCATAATCTCGTACTTTGCAATTGTTTCGTTCTCATTAAAAGTATTTGGACCTATTACAGAGACAAACGATTGTTAATTTTTATAAACGCTATTCAATGTTTTGTATACTCACCACTTCCAGTTGTCTCTCGTTTGATAATTGCTATTTCCATGTGTTTTATCTTAATTCGAACTAGAAGGAAATAAATTTTTCCTACAATGACATCTTTTAGGTGATATTTGGATTTGTTGTATTCAAATTCGATATGGAGACAATCTTCAATACCGACTTCCATTTTGATACTACTATTCATTTCGGGATACGAACTAAGTTGATGGACGATTACTTCCCTCTCCTTGATAATATCACTAATCCTTCTGACGATTGTCACACGCAAGAAGTACCTAGAAAAGAAAATGGAAAGTGTCAAGTATAAGACTTTTGTTTTAGCAAAAAGTAATTATGAATTACCTAAGTTTAACATTGGAACCAGTATAAGATTCAAAAGGCTTCTCCACATTTACAAATTCAAAATTATAGGATGTATGCTGAAATAAATCACCCGGTCGAGCAAGTTCTTTGACAAGGGATAGAAAATCATGGTGATTGCCACGGTCGTAATAAAGCTCGATTTGTCCAATTAATTCAATTTTGATTCCGTAATGATCTAATTTGGATCCAGCTCTTTTCAATGTAATATTCACCTGAAGATCAAAATTAAATTATTATAACTTCGAACTTGTGTTTATTAATTTTACTTACCTTCCCGGAAACAGTTTCACCATCATAATAAATGAGGTGTCGATCTTTTCTACCTTCTTCATTTTTTAATTCCCCAGTTTTTCGAGTATCTTGACCATCGAGGACAATGTCTATTTCAGCTGTTGGTCCAAATCCAAAAAAGTTCTAAGAAATTAAAGTAATTAATTTTTACTAATAGTAAAAAGTCTTAAAATATTCTATTGTTTTCAATTACCATTTCTAATTTAACTATGAAAAGGCACGTAGTACGTATGAATCAAAATCCACGGTTGTTAAATAAATATCTCAACAGAAACTTTCTGTTGTGGCTGTTAAAATATAATTTAAATCACTAGTAAAGCAAAAAAAGAGCAGCTTTTTACTCGTCGTCCCTTCAATATTTATGTCCTTCTAAACGAAAAGAAAACATCTAACTTAAAAAAGTATACAAAAATACTAATAAATAATCACTTACTTATTCCAGTGAGACTGCTTGATAATTAATTGACAAATTAATTGTTTAAATTTAATCCTCTCAAATTAAATCCCACCCTAAAAATTAAAAGATGTTGAGTTGAAAAATCTGCAATAAAATTATAATAACACACCGCCCTTTCCCGCATCAGAGTCACGAAACCACGGTCCACAGTGTTGCCAATTTCCAGCGACGCGTCAGCTACTCAATATTAAAGACTAGCCGTCAAGCTCGCTTCGCTCGCTTTTAGCTAGCACGCAGGGCACTATATACTGGTTGTAATGCCGGCCGCTCTGGTTACAATAAAGTGTAGCCTCCAGCTCGTGAATCGAGCTTGACGGCTAGTAACACAAAACTATCAATACAGCGAACATTACTTTAAACTTGAAAACTTTAATCCGTAATTAATTAAAGCGTGGTATTAATTAATGATGGTATTTCATTCTGATGGTAGTTGTATGCAGGTAGCCGCAAAATGTAGTCAACCAAATTTTTAAATGACACCTTAATCATAAAAATCTGTCGTGTCATTCAAAAAATTTTGCCGAACAAATTAACAATTTTTTAGTATAATTATTTTTTTTTTCTAAAAAATCCATTCTAAAATTTATGGCAGGGGTTTTTTAAAAAAATAATTCCAAAATATAATGACAAGGACTTTTTAAATAAATCCATTCCAAAACTGAATATCTTATTGAACAACTACAATAACTTCGGGCTTAGACAAAAATCCATGCTAATTTTTTTTAAATATCAACGCCGAAATTATTTTAAAAATTAATTTCAAATTAGGAATTCTGTTCTCCTTGCTTAGCTACCGCTCGACCGATTCGGACAAAAATCAATAGGCTTTCTACTCTTGACTCCTCATAATAAAGAACCATGGTTATTAATTAGGCTTCTTTATTCTTAGCTTGACACAATTGCCATTTATCCCAAGTTTGACTAAAATCGGTCCACGCCTTCTTAACGTTATCGTGTCCACGTACAAACAGACAGATATTATGCTTCCATAAGCCAGCGGGCTAAAAATGGAAAGGATTTTTTATAAAAAAAAATGTCTTGTTGAAAGTTTGTAACGGATTTCTATTATAAACATCTAAGCTTGAAGTTAGGCTATTGTGTGGTTGTTCAATTAATTTTTTACAAAAACAAACTATGGCAGGGATTTTTTAAGTAAATCCTTTTCATAAATTTTTATAAATTAAAAATGAGATATTATTAAAGTCCCCTAAAAATTAGTGAAAAGTCCCTAAATATTAGTGAAAATTCCCTAAATTAGTGTTAGGTAGATGTTAGGTTTTAGGGGTGTTTCACTATTTTTTAGGGGGACTTAATTGGTACCCATTCTTATTTATTCAAAAGCTGAGAAGCTTTAATAGTTCATTCGCAAATAGTTTTCCCTTATAAGTTCTTTTGACATATTAACATCCTCTCTTGACTTTCTTTGATCTCTTTTATAAATCATAGAAAATTTAAAACCGTGAAGTGTCAAAAATTACGTCTGTTTAGGCAATTAAGCAAATGTAGGAAATATCATACAACAGATTTCCAAAAGTCAAAGAAATTAAATTATTAAATTCAAATTGTTTTTTAAGTTGCTTCTGAAAATTTTATTATTACCTTTGCGTGTAACTTTAAGCTGGCAGAATATCAGGTAAGTTTTTCTACATCACGTTACATTCCCGTCGAATCCTGTTCTACGCATGCTGTAATCTTATAAGCCGAGAATATAGCTTTTGCAAGAAATATAATTCCCAGGGTCTCAGCTGCTGCTGGAGAAGTAATATTTTTTGCCTGTAAATTTTCATTAAGGCCATTTATTTTTAACACAATTTTAAGCCTTGAACTGTCTATTTTTTGCTAAATTAAAAAATTTTTAGAGTGACTTAAAATAGAAATATATAAAAAGTCGGTAAGTATTCTAAATTCACCATTTCACATAATTATTTTAAACGTAAAATATTTTTTAATTTCTATTAATATATTAACCACTTTATTAAGTAAGAACTAGGGAAAAAATTAATGACAAGTTAAATACTTTAATTAGGAAAAAATAAAGTTCTTCGAATAGAATTAGTATTTTTTATTATTTGTACAACAAAATTAAAAGTTTAGCTACAAAATGTTTTATTCAATTTAATTCACTTTATTTAATATAACTTTCCAAATATTGATTTCGTATCAATTGATTTCCCAAATAATCACAATATTGAAACTTTTAATTTTATAAAAATTCCATAAACTCATTCTAAGCATTTAAAATCTTTATAATCAAGGTTTATTATAATACCTTAAAATTAAAACTTCACCTAAATAAGGATATATTTTTTTAACTTTTAAAAGCTAAAATGCCGAAAGATGCTGCAGCTTATGAGATGGAAAACATTTCCGATAATGAAAATACAGAATTTAAGGGAGGGAAAGTAAAGCGAGGTCATTTATGGGCTCGATTATTTGGAGTTGTACTTTCTCCATTCGTATTCTTAGCTATACCGTCTCATCTCTTATTTATGAAAACGAGCAAAACTGAAGAAACTTCAACCGTAAAATGGCTAAAATCAGTTTTCACTCCAACTTATATCCTTCCATTTGTATTAACAGCAACTACGGCAATAACTACAGTTATTGGCCTCACATCCGTCGCATACTGGATCTGGATGATATTTTAC
>JAQGCN010000682.1:0-16170 GCA_034699725.1 Friesea truncata | reverse complement strand
CGTTTTTTAAAGATTCGACTAGAATTAAATAATTGAAATAATCCATTCTAAAATAAATAAAAGTTTGAAAATAAATAAAAGTTTGAAAATAAATACAATTGTTTTTGAAACTTGTTACAAAAACTTCAGAACTCCGCTGAAAATTCAAGAAAAGTCTCAATTTACCCAATTCCGCATCGAGAGTTTGGGTTTACTAGCTTTAAAACCCTGCTCTCTGGGGTGGTAAACTGATGATTAAAAATTTGACCAATTGGTTACGCTTTTACTAATGGTTAAAGAAAAAATTCCGATCGCAATACCAAATCCGATGGTAAAGACAAAACCATTGGTCAAACTGATGATAATCTCGAAATATTGGAGTTGGCAATATAAGCCTTAGAAACGATAAGCATTTTCACAAGAGTTCAAAATATGTTTTCATTGGTTGGTTACTTGGAGTTGTAACACTTGTGAATGCTTACAAAGGAATACTTGTTACCAAATTAACGTTACCAATACCTCAGGAAGGTAAATGGAAGAATGTGTCTCAAATGGAAAATTGGATATTCATTACTAATGAAAAAATTTATAATAGAATTATTTTAAATGTAAAGTTCGAATATATTTTTTTTGACCGGAAGGAGAAGGACGAAAGATATATTTTACAAGAAATTGATTTACCTCCTTATTTATGCTTTCCAAAAGAACCAAAATTTGTCTACGATCTCTGCAAAAATCTGACACATAATTACAAACCATTTCCAACATTTGAAAAGTTATATAATGAATACGAATTAAATTCGTTTCAAACTTTATTTCAACTAAAATTCAAATGTAATCCAAAGATTTATGATATGTATTCAGTTTATTTGTCTGTGGATAAAAAATTCAAAGAACAAAAATTGGATGAGTTTAGGAATGAAAACTGTGTTAAGGATTTTTGCGCCTGGGAGATGCAACTTATTACCCAAAATTTAACTAAATACAAAACTTAATTACAGTGAACGGCATTTCGCTCCATTTAAAAGAGCTCTTATAGCAATCAATAAGCCTAAATATTTATACGATGATTCTACCTATACAAAACCCGAGATTATAACAGAGATAATCGAATTCACTAGAAGTTGTAATAGAATTGCATATATTGACGAAGAAAAACGTCTGGATATAATCACGGATATTGGAAATAGCAGACAAAATCAATCAGGATTACTTAGAAAAGGACACGAAAATTTATTTTGGAAACAGAAATATTTTGTTTTTGCTTTAGATGCGAACGAATATTCTGATTTATATTACAATGGTTTACTAAATTTACTTGCAATGGGTTTGTTTAATATTTGGGGAAAATGGATTGGAAGAAATTTTCAAGCTTTTGAAAAATCTCAATAACCCACAAGAGCATGAGATTTTTGAGAAAGAGAGGGATTTTTTTTTGGAAAATCCACGCTTAAGGAAACTAAAAATACTCTGTTAAAATGATGTAAATTGCACATAAGTTTCACAAACTAGTTATAGTAGATTCGTATGAATTGAAATTTTAGAAATAAAATTTAAAGCCCTACAATTAATTTAGGATGATTTTTTAAATTTCTTTGGCTGTAAGAATACGTAAATTTTTGGTTGGATTAATGTTAAACCTAAAAATGTTTTTTATAGTTTGCAAAAATCAATTATTAATTTAAAATAATAGGATTTTGATTTTTCTTTAATTTAGACACACGAACACAAAATCCTCGATCAATTTCACTGAATAATTTATTTTGCCTAATTTATCTTCTAAAAGTTAAATAATAATTAGTAAAAAGATTTGATTTTTTGATAAGGTAACAAATTTTTATATGAAGTTGACCAATTCGTGAAGAGCCTTGAGATAGATGATAAAGAAAGATGTCCGATGAAGTAGTTAGTAATGGTAGCTTGGCCAAAGTGACATTTTGAAGAATTAGCTTATCATTTATTGACAGGTACAATTTTTCTTTTGTCTACAACAAGTCAATAACAATCGAAAGACGCGACCGTATTAGGAAAAATTCAAACTTTGCAGAATGTCAAGGCTCAAGGGCTTGATATTAAGCTTAAGAATTCTTACTTCCTATTTAATAAAAAAGGAAGTCATGCAATCAATCTGATAAAAATTCGGATGTAAAATCTAAATGAAGGTTTGTTTAATAATTGGTTATATTCTTTCTCATTAACTTCATTTTATGCTCCATCATCAATGTCTAATAATAATAGGAATAATTTTATCATTTTTAACAATTTATAACAAAACGTGATCTGTCTTACACAAACATAAGAGACGTAAGAATAGAGATGTAAAAGTTGTTTAAGATAACTAAAATGACCTAGTCAATTCTAAATATGGTAAAAGAAGCGACAAGCAAATGAAGTGACCTTTAGAATTATAAACATACAATACAAATAAATTTTTGTAAGAATTAACCCTTTGTCATTTTGATTTTTTCACTTCCTTCCTTCCACGATTTATATTTACTAATTCCTGTTACAAATTCTCAGGTTCATGTGAAGGTCATTTATTTATAATTATTGTCTCCTTAAATTAACTGAGTAACTCCAATCAAGAATTATTCAAGAATTAGTTAATATGAAGGTTTATGTTAAGCATTTTAAGGAGTTTAAGCGTGAATTATTAGCACTGCATCATAATATTTTCCTTGTTAGGTTATCCGGAAAAGAACTATTTGTCATTTTAAAGTCAATGAACAGAACATCATTGAAGTAACGTACGATGAAGATCATGATGACAAAAAAGGAAAGATTAATTTTTCAAGTAGGCTTTTATAATAAATTCTGAATGAATGAAGTTCAAAATAAATTAAATCTAGAACTCTCAAAATATTTACAAATTCCAATTCCATACTATCAAAATCTTGAAATCCAATAATACAAAAGAATATTCTTCATTTTTAACAACTTCTTTTGATTGCATGTTCGCTGTTTAATGTATAATTAAAAGTATTAATTAAGTTTCGTGAAATTAGATTTCATTATAATTAAATCTTAAATCAAATTCTATAGATTCTAAAAAAAATAACTAAAAGATTTTTGCTGAACCTTGTAAATAATGCTAAAATCTTTACTAACTGCTTTTGTAAACATTTTAACTGACTCATTTATTTATAAATCAATGGTGATAGTGGTGTTAAAATGGGGTCGTCTCTTTTAGACACTTGAGTGTCCCTATTAATAATAAATAATTGTCATTGTGAAAAGAATCTCATCAAGTTAAGAAGACCTCTTAAACTTATAATAATCATCATCTTCCTTTCAAGAGACAAAACAACACTTTATCCCTTTTGCTTCAGTTTCTCACGCAGAGATTAGTTTTCTGAATCTCGATTCTTTTCCATCATCATCCCATTTCATTATTGAGTAGAAGAGAAGAGATCCTTAAATCTTTGAGTGTTAGTCCACAGTTGTATCTCGGATGAGGAGGAGGTAAAAATCTTGTAGTGAGGAAAGAAGACAAGACAAGTTTTATTCTTTATTTTCATCAAGATTCAATAATATTTCTAACAAGGTGTGTTTAAACACGTGTCAACCGGAAGTGAAAATATCAATGGAATTTTCATCCAAAAAAAATATACCATTTCTGCAAAAAGTTTTGGCTCGTTTCTAACTTCGTCGTCGTGAAGAAGACATCACTTCTGGAATTTTAGTATTAAAATCTACAAGTCTTTCCAACTTTTCCTTTCATTTGAGACTAAAGAGATTCAGTCAAAAGAAGAAAGTCAGAAGTAAAAGAACGCCTTCTTCAATGTTGTTAGCGTGGAATGTGTTTATTTTTGTTTTGGCTTGATCTTGACATCTTATAAGATCTTCTTAATATCGCAACTACCTCATCATCATAAAACTACCTGACTCACGTAAGATTACCACGTTTTCACTCTTATTCATAATCCCATCCTCCATTAGATATATTGTTATAATTATTCTTAACAAAGAATATTTCATTTCCTGTGCGTTTCTGACGTAAATCTATAATAGCTATGGTATAATGAAAAATCCCAAGTTACATCACGATACGATAACACAATAATAATGAACAGCTTATTATTAATTTTAAAGGAAATAATGAAAGCTTGAAACAAAAATAGTGGTTAAAGTTGACCTTGTGTAATGGGGAAATAATGGAAAACTATACGAATTAAGGGAATAAACTTTAAATGTATGGAAAGAAATAATTTAAATGTGCTAAATAATTAAACACGATTTAAAATTTTAGTAATTTTTTATTACCGGATAAACACACACATCACATAGCATAATATTACTTTGTTTAACTTTTTATTATTTCTTACTAAACAAAACAATTGGTTGATAAAACATCCTGAGGTTCTTATCTGACAACTGGCTCCACGGGAGAGATCTTCTTCTTTATCAAACTGTGAAGATGTCCAGAGAGTCTCACAGTTTCATTGACATGATCTTGTTGTAATCTTAAGTTTCTATGGGATATTTCTGTACTCTTAGGATATATTTTTCAGTAGAAACCATTTAGATTTTTTCCCAAATGAACTTTCTTGGTTGCTCTGAGCGAATTCTTTAAGATTTTGATTGACTGCAATAATAGATGCAATTGTTAATTATATAAAAAAGAAGAATATTGTATAATGCTCGTCTTAGGTGAATTTAGTGCAAAAACAAGTTTTATAGGATGGATGTTGTTAAATACTCGTGGATAGTTTTTCATCATTTGTTAATTATGCAAACCACCTTGAAAATAAACTTCATCAAATATTGGAATTCAACATTTAAAGTTGATTTACTCTAAAGAAAAATAAATCCTCATTTTTCATTCTTGCGTTGTTGTAATACTATCCATTAACACTAAATTTTTTAAAGATTAAATATGGTAGATTTAAAATGGAAAATCTTTAAGTTTTTCGTAGAGATGGGAGGAAACATGTAATTTCCGACATGAGATAAATGCTTCTTTTACTCTTAACATTTCAATTTCTGGAAATTCATTTACACATAAGTGCTTCATATCAGAAAGAGACAGAATTTACTCCATCGCCCCTCCTTAAATGCGTCTTCGTCGAATACATAATTTCAAATTGATCCATGACATGACAAGGTGATGGATCTTCCCCTAAAATCTTTTCTGTCTTCTAGATCATTCGTCTTAATTCATCTTAACAATTTTATTTCTTTCCTGACAATCCTTTCATATTATTATTATTATTCAATTATCCAAAATATAAAACAATTAATTTACATTCTAAAATTATCCTTTTTGAACCCAGGAGTACCTTCTATAAGTTCAGGTTTGATAAATTGTTCTTCTGAGAAATTCAATTCACTTGAGGATTCTTATCAAAATTCGTCAATTTTTATACTTTAGACAGCCCTATTACTCTCCCTGTCAAAAAGAAGCCTGCATTGATTCCCAAGGGTCACGACCTCAAGATGAGATCTTTTGAAATCTGTTCTCGTATTCCAGCATCTAATATTTGTCTTTCGCTGACCTACTGACTTTCTAGTGGAAATTGATAACTGATTGCATTTGAATTTTATTTGTCTAAAAATTTAATTCTTTGATTAAAATAATACATAAAACTTTTTTCATTATGTTTAAGAAAGTTGCGTATGCAATTTTATTTCTTTTCACAAAAATAATGCAATATCACTTTACTCAATCGAAATTATAAGTAGAAATATAAGATTAAGCAATTGTGTAGTAAGAGGCCCCTCGTTGTGTTCCAAAATGAGTTTAATAGTTTGAGTAAATGAACATAAGCTCAAGTGGATTTTTCTATGATCAATTGAAAAGAAAGTAACGTGTGAGTAGAGTTGGTAAAAGGATTTGGATAAGATTTGTTCATAAATACAAAAAATATAGATGTTTTCCAATCCCAACTTAGATGACCACCACTGAGTTCCAGGTGGTAGATTAAACTGTCTAAAACGTGTCAAAATATTCCATTTCATCAAAATCTAAACCTAATGTCAACATTTCTAGTATTCGGTTCATACCAGATGGACTCTTTCTAACTCATTTCTTTTCTGGCATTACATCAATACAGCTTAAGTATATGCCTCATTTTTGTTACTGGAGAAGAAGTAAATATCCAGAAGAGACATAACTTGGGCAGTATTAAAAATTATAAATAGACATTTAGATTTCTCAAGGGAGGAAATGGATATTTCGGAAGTAATTTCAAAGTAATTGCATCCTAACACTCAGTAAAGATATTGACCCGGGATTCATTATATGTCCTGAATGTCTCAGCGTAAAATCCCACCCGTAAAAATTCACGATCCCACACCCACATATATACCCGCCTTGATAAACAACAGTCTCCTCCTGTAATATAAGGTACAATATTCCTCCTATTCCGTAACTACTTTCTCGTGTTTTTCCTGTCTTGTTTCTAAGAGCTGACGCATAGCATACCCTCTACGACAAGATGATGATGACGAGAAAGTCGGATTTCGGGTAATTCTCCCTCGTATAACAGCACAAGGTTCCAGACACCAATTGGAGTAATGTCTATTAAAGAAAATGTGCATGCAATGCAATTTGGACCCCAAGTTTCATTTTCCCTTCCTTCTTTCTTGTTTCTGTAATTTCCAAAATTGATTATTTACTTGAACTTGGATGAAACAGGAACTTAATTGAGGAAACTCCAGAAGTGACAAATACGTATTTTGTGGTTTTCATTGTTTTTTTACATACATTTGTCCAAAAGAAGCGTTTTTAAAACCCTCTTCCCCGTTATTCGTCCCAACACCAACGATCCTAACATATTTTTGCATAATTTTCCTATATTTCCTGAAAAAAAAAGATTCAGGAAAATTCCATAAATGGATCGAGTGACTACTACTGTAACTGTAAAATCGGGGTGACAGCGTAGTTAGTGATAAAGTGTCTCAATTCATTTGTTAAATCTGTGCCAAATATTTTGTGATACGGATGCATGCACGCATAGTAAGTTATTATAAATGTTGAAGTGAATCACATTTGTAAACATAAATTATTACAATTTTTGGGAGAGATTTTTAAACAAAAACAGTGAAAAGGAGTTAAATTGGAATTAGTTATATTTCAAAATGTTGAAATGTCGTGGGAAGATTCTACATTACAATTGCAACATTACACGCACCTATTCTTCTTATTAAGGTAGGAGGATGCTAATAAACAATTTTCTAATTAATCTTATTCTAAAATTTCAACAACAATAAATATTTTAATTTAGGATCCTCATAATTTTTTTCTAATTTGGTTTTTATTAGACACGACTCGTGTTTTTACTATTGCATAATAACAAATAAAAGACACTCTTCTTGCCAAATAGGTCCTCCATTCAGATTTTTGATTTCAAAATACATAGCATATCTCCCAGTGCACATACGAGGTAAAGATCCTTCACCCTGTTTCTTGTGCCAAGTGAAGATGACTTCCACCCACTTCTTCTTTAAATTATCCAAATGTTTGTTTATACTTTAATTGAACCTTAAATCCATCAAATCAAGTAAATTTCTCCGTGAGAAATGGAAGAATTGGCACTGGCACTGATTCTCTGTCCATATTAAGCACATTGACCTCAGGAATTCCTTAGTAGACGCATCCTCAATTTCTAAAGATGCTTCTTGTCTCTTAGTATACAAATACACTTACTACCGCCTTGTTTGTTTTTAAATTAATGGTTTATTCCATGCGGCGAAAGCAAGGTTATAACAAAACTCAACGATTTATTATTCTTACAATTCATTGTTTTCCATAAACTAATTCAGTATTAGCTTTATAGTAAATAATTTAAACCTGCTGAGAAATTATTATTGGCCAGTGGATGACTAATGTATCCCAATTTCATTTCTCAAGATAGGTTTATAATAGTTATTTTGTAACAATGAATATTTAACAAAGACTCTCTTACTTATATGTTTGTACTATTATTTTACAAATGACTGTTTACAGTTTTGCAAAGAGTGAAAATTATTATAGGTGGACTCAAAATGTCTGAAACTTTGTTTACTCCTTGCTGTGTGTCTATTGTCCATTGTCAAAAATATGAACCTATTCTTCTTCTGATAGCGATAAGATTACTTTTTGCTCTATTGTAGGAAATTTAGGTCTCTTTGTATAATGTGATTTCAATGGGTTAGAAGAAAGATTTGGATCAGATTTATACAGGAATTTTGCTCATTAAGGATGTATAAGGTCTCATCATTACTTGCTATTGTTTTGAATTAATTCTGTATTTATACTAAATATGACAATTGACTATATTAGATTTTTTAAAGATTAGAAGAATTATATTGCATTTTTTACAATTTTGCTGACATATATCATTTTTCATGTTAACTGGGTGTGAGCATCCTATTTCTGATTGGATGGTTGACGATTTGGTAAAGGTAGATTATGATTTCTTATAAGTAACATATCTGTATCAATATCAAATGAGTATCCATTACATGTGTCAAAAGTTTCAAACGCCTGTAAAATATAAGAACTTTGTTTTCGTCGTCCAAATATTTTGTGTAAGACATTCATAGACCTAATCCCATCTCAAAAATAATTCTATTCTTACATCTGTATTTCTAAAGTCATTACCACCATTATGCACATACTTATATTCAAATACTAGTCTCATTCTATTAATAATATCAAAACAAAAAATTTAAGTCTTGTCTTTTAAGTTGCTAAGTTTACTAAATGTTAATGATTTTGAGACAAAGTCAATATGTAAAGAATTCTTTGTTTGCGCTTTAAAGGAAGGTCGCTTACTTTTGCTATAGTCTATTATTTATGTTCTTAAGTGGCAAAAGTGCTGATGTGAGAAAATTAATACAAAAGACTCCAGTTGCTATCCATAATTTGTTTCAGTAAGTTTAATTTTCCGTGTATCTTTTATTTCATAATTCAAGGTATTCAAAAAAAACAGGTTAGGTATTGCAAGGAATGATGCGATGTTAAACATGAAAGTTGCAATACACGTTAAGGTGTGTGTTTGCACTATTTCACATCCTATTCTTTTTTCAAAATTAGGATGACATTGAAAAAAATTTTCATGATAAAGTTAGTTTGGTCCACTAAAAGGTGAATTAATGAAAAATAAAGAATGGCCAAGACATTGAATTGAAGCATACAAAGAGACAATTTGGAATGGATTGAAATTATCCGTTATGGTTTAGTAAGAAAAGGATGTATTTATTTATTTATAACTCGTGAGATGAGATCTTTGAAAGTGATAGCGAAAAAGATGAGTCAGAGAAATAAAAAAGGACGCCGGAATCATTTGACATCCATGACTGAATTCCAAATACCTCAAAAAATCAGGATTTATCTCATCATCTTGACACCTACACCTCCTAATCTTAAAATGTCCTTTGTTACCTCAACCATTAAACAAGTAACATTATTGTTTGTACTTGAAATTCTCAGGCTTCATGCCAAAGAAAGCTACAAATGGAAAATTTGAAAAAGAAGAAGAAACCTCATACAATACCCTTTTGTTGTCTTTTTTAATCTTATTTCATACAAAATATCATGTTGAGGTATCAACTCAGGTTACTCAAGTGTGAATTTATGGAAAAGGTATCCATTACATATTTTGCACATAAATATATTTCTTCAACGACCTTTTCGTCACCTGCTGCTGCTCCTCAAAAAAAATATATTCTTCATTCTGTTCTAAGGCTCTTGACCTTCCGTTTCTCATTACCATTTTTTTTATACTAAGTCTGAAAAAAGTGTTAAAGTCAAGTTGTTGTAGTATAGTAGTATTACAGTCCACACTTTTGCTTTTCGGTTCGTCGTGCAAGAAATATTACTCTTCCGGTGATGCACAGAATAAATATTCCATAATTTATATATTACCCCATTATTACTCAAAACATCCTCATCCTCATCATTTTACTTTGTTTACATACAAATTGTATGGAAGGAAAATATTAAATAGGTCTTAATATGCAGGCGTTTAGGATATGCTTCGTTGAAGATGAGATTGACGCTTGAGTTGACCGGAAAATAATAAGATGAGTAACACCATCCAACTCCAGTATTAGACTTTTAAGTATAATTTAAAATACATCCGCCCATTGTCGAAAATGAAATGTGTTTTTCGCATTAAAAGATCCTGCTTCATCTTCTAAGTTCGAAGACATCTGTCTTTTTTTGAGATGGATGTCAGTTAAAATCAGTGCATTTCGTAAATAGATTTACACTTCAAGTTTTTAAAATGAAAATTTCCTTTTACAAGCAATCATTTTCATAAATGATTTTTGCTAGACTTTCTCCAGGGAATGAATTCAGAAGGGACATAATTGAGTTTTCATCTCCGTGATTAGATTAATATCTCTGTTGGATTTATTTATTAAAATAAATGATTCTGTTGGTTAGTGTTGATAGGATGGAAATATTTGGAAGAAGTTTATTGGATTCAGGAAACTACTCGAAAGAAGACATAAACGCATAAGTCAAAGAACTTTTAATAATAAACCATTTCCTCTGAGTAGAAACTAATTTTAAATATTCACTTTAAGTGACACCCGTTGATTGGAAGAATGTATATAAAACCCATTTCTTTTTCCACATCTTTCTTGTTTTCATCTTCTCAAGTTCAGAAAGAGGAAGAGTTTTCTTTCATTTAGAAAGTGTGAGATCAAGATATCCTTTAGCTCAATTTATCCATCATCTAATTCCAGGCACGTTGTTATTGACAGGGCTTGTCACACGCCATATGGACTTCTCGTATTTTTCTTTCATTTAGAGATCCAGCTTTAGATTCTTACAGACTATTCCACTCTGACTTTAAGTTTGGAACAGGTTCATGTTCTTAGGAAAATAAATCAAGGGTGTTCCTTATCATGAAGAAGTCGGCAGCATTTACTACATGCCCTTTCTTGGATCTTATTGAGACAATATTAAAGTCAGGAAGATTTTAAAGTGGTTAAAAAAGGGTTGAGTAAGCTTACTAAAAATAAAAATCATGAATTTTTTTCAAATCCTTGTTTTTAAAAGAAAGATTTTTTCGAGAATTATCCTTAATGGAGGGATTAAGTGAAGTTTCCCTTCTTGTGTGTCCCAAAAGCTCATCATAAGCAAATAATCGTACAATGCCATAATCTGTAATGTTTTCTACGATAGAAGTCTCTTGGGATTTTTGAAACCACGCCAAGAGCACTTAAGGAATATCCTCTAACCTTGATCAGCATAATTAGATTTTCTAAAGGAAAATTTTCCTAAAAGAGCTTCACTTTTTAAGATTTCTTTGGTATCAATTTTTATTCCTAAAACTTGGAGAATGCATTGTATCCTTAAATGTAAAATATCATCTACGCTTATTTTCAGTAGTTGAAAAACCTCTTGCGTGCCAGCACTTAAAGGTAGGACGAACGTAGTGATTCATGCGACATTTTTGGATTCATCTGATCTTATCATCTCAAAACTTTACGAAACGGTGTTTTGCGAAAATGACAATTTTTAAAGACTGTTGAGGTCAGGGGCTTCTTAAATAACATGAAATTGAAAAAAATGAACTTAAGACATGTACTGAGTTTGATACCTGGGAGACCCTATTTGACTTTAGACCTACCACCACATAACGAGACCACTGTCCTTTTTATTTTCTGTGGTCGGTTAAATTTTTGACGAGTAACCGAAGCATGTAAAGGGAATAGGAACACGCAAGGATGAAAGATTAGCATAATAAACAATGGAACCTCCAAAAAATCATATTACACTTGTCCTGTATTAGGAAGTATTCCGGTCAATTTGCACATTAAGACTAACCACACCACATACAGGAATCTCAATTACGTTCTAACAAAAAAAAAAGTAAATCAAAGAATCTTTCGATATTTGTAACTGTAGGTCAGTGTGAAAACATTTACTTAGCTTCCTGGTATCGTTTTCCTTATTTTTTATTACTACCGTTCGATGATTATTGGTTCTACATGATTTGGCTTGGATTTAATTAAAGGTTGGTGTTACGAGATCTTCTTAAAACTTTAACTTCAACTTTCACAATTCCCCAATTAATCTAATTGGCATACACTGCAGAATCATCATGTCAAGATGGTGATAGAGATGACCGTTTTCAATCAATCAGAAAAATAGGATGGAGGAGGAGAAGAAGGTGTAACAGAATCAATTTATGATTTGAGATTGGAAAGATGATAATCAGATTCTTTGTATCTATTTTTAATTCCAAACATACACTGTATTGTTAGTCTCACTCTATCTTATTTAACAAAGGCCATCTCCAAATATCATCATCATCATCCCCCTCCATTTCAATTTTATTCTTTCTGATTGAATTTAATTGATAGTTTCATTTAAACCTTTAAACTACTTCCTAATTTTACCCCCTTTCACTTTTCTTAATTAGAACATTACCCGGAAATTATCATTTTAAATTAAAATATACTTGAAAAAACTTTCGAAAATTCTCACATACAAATAATAATCCAATAATGCATAAATGTTATTGAATTATTCAACCGATTATGAGGAAAGAATACATCATATTTCTATCGGAATGAGGACAATAAACTTTCTTAAATTGAAAAAAAGTCTTGAACCATTATTACTCATTTATCACTTTGGTTAGTCGTCTGTCAAAAGAAGTGCTGTAATGTTGGATGGAATTGTGTCACATAAGCTCTCTTAGTAATATTCCAGGGAGCTAGCTGTAATGCTTGAGAAAAACGTTCCACTATGTGATATATGTCACTCTTCGATTGTTAAAACTTGAAAAAAGATACATAGTAGTGGTATTGCGAATTCTTCTTCCTTGGTCTCCTATCAAAGTTATTTGACATGACAACCATAAATCCATTTGTTCATAAGGTTGTGCAATAACTCGAATTTTTTCAAAATCGAAAAAAAACTAACTTTAGATCCAATTTAGATCCAATCTCGTTTGGTTCAATGTTAATCGTTCCTAGCAACTAGCATTGGTAAAATTATTTGGAAGTTTTTTTTCAATTTAAAAAAATAACAGAGTTAATGCACAACCTTATGAACAAATTGAATCAATTTAATTGTCCCAGCAACCTTGGTCTCCTATCCTTATCCTTCTAAAGATTCTAAAGATATTTATAGCCAATGAATTCCTTCTTCTTTTTTAAGGATATAATCTTTTTCATGTCACCTTAAAAAAGGAAGAAGTCACACAGGATCTCCCAGAGAGTGAAGTCACAGTTAGATTTTATGATGATGAGGTTTTTGATCACAAAGATTTTTGACAGTTTCCTATTCTGCAAGGACCAGTGCCTCTGGTGAAATTTCAAATCAAATTAGTGGATGGATGTTTGGTTATTTTTTATTGGAAAGAAATCAATGCAGGATTGTCTTTTAATCCATTGTTCTTTAAATTATTCGATGCATCCCAATTACTCTTATGCTCATTTATAGCCATTGTTTTATTCTCTTATGAAGCAATGTCCTTGTCAAGATAAAGCCATAATAACTTAAATTATAAGAATTTCTTGTATATGCTTATTTGTTTTTATATACCTTTGAAACAACTTTTTCTTTTCCTGTCACGTTAAAAGTCAGTGAAAATAAATATGATAAGTATTGTATTGTATTGTATGAGAAAATATTAAGTTTGAAGATGGGGATTTTAAGTATAAACCCAGGATTTAAGGTAAATTATGCACGTCAGCATAAACCCTAATTTGATTAATGGAGAGATTGTCATGTTCAATTGCGAATGTCAATTGCAATGTGCATGAATTTAAATGGAAATCTATGCAAAAATAAAGTTTCATACAAAATTAAACCTATTGATTATGTGGACTCTGAACTGAAATCCATTACAATAACGCTCGCAGGTAAACTGATGAAGATAAAATTAAATAATGTTCAGCTCGTCAGGACAAAAATAGGACATCTCATTTTTCTAATCATTCTGCTTCTATCCAGTGATTTGTCTTTGCGGCTTCCTTTTTTTTATTAAAAAGAACCAAAAGATACAATTGTTTAGAATCAGTGTTTGTTAATCCTTCATAGGAATTGAATTGATTCAAGTGATTGAATTTTTTAGTTCAACATTTGTGTGCGAATTCAGTAGAATTGGAACAGTAATCAATCGAGTAAGTTTAATCTTGTATTTCCGCTGAGCTGATTTTTTTTTCAATTTCTCATCACTGTGGTTTTTTCTGTAATACGGCCTCATTTTTATTAAAATTTTTTTGCACAAAATAATAATAATATATAATATTAAGTCACAAAGTACGAAAAATCTACCCACATTCAAATAAGGATTACCGTAATAATAAAAGAATTAAAAGAAGGAGAAGGGGCAGAGATTAAATGCTAAGATTTATGATATGAATCTGTCGCATCTTCACATCATCCTCTCATCAAAATTAACGTAAATACGCATGTCTTCTTAACATAAACCGGTTACCTGTGAGTGATTGAAGAGTTTTAATCTTAAAATATGGCGACAAAATTCTTGAACCAGAATTTTCGCACGCTTCAAGTAGTTACTTCCATTTTATAATTAATTGCAAGATTATTCTATCACAAATATTTTTGACTGCATCATCTTTCCAAAAAGTTATTTTTTGAGTTATACAAATTTATTTTTTGTCTGTTAAAATGATTTTATAACATCAATGAATTGATTTTATTAATTTATTTCAGAAAATGATGACAGGTCACAGAATTTCGATTTCAGAAGACATGATTCGTCCTCAACTTCTTCAACTCCGAGAATTCCGTCCGTTCAAGACGAGTGATGAATATTTATGGGCCATGAAGGAGGATTTATCGGATTGGTTGAATATTCTATATCCAGAACTACAAATCACACCGCATACATTCATAGAATGCCTTGAAACCGGAGTCACTCTATGTAAAGTATGTGTTGACATTTTCATATATTTTATTTTAAAATTAATAGTTTCTAACCCAAGAATGGGATATTTACAATATACAATGAGCTGTCCTCCAATTCATTTGTTTAACCAAAAAAAGACAGAAGGAATTTTTTTTGGGGTGTGTGTGAAGATTTTTTCACACGGGGCAGGGTCAAGAAAGGTTTAATTATTAATCTGAGTACGACGACACTGTACTATAAATTCGTTCGAAAACATTGAACTTGTAACCATGTATAAATTCAAATGTAATCAACTTAAGTTGGGAGTTCCGTATTTCGTTGGTGTTGAGATTAATCCGGACTCTCATTAATCTTTTTTGGTCCCACGCTTTATATATTACACAACCAACACACTGGACTTCATAAAGTATCCTAAAATGGTCATGGACAAAAGACAAAGTTGGCAATCCCATTATCTTTTTACACAATTAACCCTCCAATTCCTCATGCAGATTTTCGTAGGAAGAATTTAAAACGCCTCTTGTCCGAAATCAATAAAATGAATTGTTAATCTTATATCTGGATTGGACACAACAACGGGATCCTGTATCAATACAAAAGGATCAATGCAGGAGCTGAGGGCGTATTTTCATTTTCATCTCAATAACAAACTTATCGTTTTGGAATAGTTTTCATACAAAGAAATCTTAGGTATTGCTGCTGTGAGTCTCTTTAGATAACACGCAATCATTGTTATGCATCCAAACAATTGAAATCATCCTCCCTCCCAATTTTGCAATGAAAGACCTTGCGGAAACTTATTAAAAAATTCATCTTTAATTAAGACAACGGTCCGTAGCGGAAGCTAAAGTAAGTTGATGACGAAGATGGGCTATCACTTTGATGTTATAAAGTTGAAACCAGTTTAAGAGGATTTATTATTCATTTTGCAATCAGAATTATGGGAGTATCAATTATTAAGTTTCGAAACATCAAAAATGAAGAATAATTTCATTTATAATCTAATTAAATTGTTTAGGAAGCTATTGTATAAATGGGTAATCGGAAATCAGGTCAACAGAAAATGGTCAGCGGTAAAAAACGTCAACAGGAAAAGGTCAACGGTAACATAGTCAACGTACTATTTAAGGTCAACGGAAAAATAGTCAAACTAATTCTAAAAATATAATTTTTAACCTTCAGAAAATAGAAAGCATGTTTTAGCGTCAGTTCCATTTTATCTCTTGCCATAGTAAGCAAGATGAGTAATTTTGAGACAAGTGTGTTTGTTATAATGGAAAAATCTTACCTTTTCCAAAAGTTTTCCTAATTTTTTTAAGCATTTGGAAAAGTAAAAGTTCTCGAGTTGTTAAATTCTGCCAAGTTC
>JAQGCN010000681.1:0-16172 GCA_034699725.1 Friesea truncata | reverse complement strand
CTTCAAACTGAACTCCCACTTTTAGCTTCGATTCATTCTGACATTCAATTTTGATGTAAGGAGTATCGACCCGTGTTCCATTTGAACCATCTATTCGTTTACATTCATTTGAGATCCTATTTCCAATGATGCAAAAGTCATAAACTCTGTTTTTCATATTTAAAATTAAATTACTTACGTCACTGTCCAATCAGCATTTTTATTGTAAGAGGTTGAAGAATGTGTAGCTCGTTTTATTGTTCTATAACAACATTTGGCCCCAACGTATTTCCAATTTCGTGCAACTTCCTCATTTATTGTCAATGTCTGTTTATAATAAATAATCCATGAATTATTTTAAATGCATATTAATCATATCCATTTAATTTTCATTTAAAAATTAAACTTACTTCATTTATGACTGAAACAAGAGGTGATCTGCATTTCATTGAATAACCTTTCTTAAGAAACTTTTTAACAGAAGGGTCAAATGGATCCAAATCAAGTATTTTACAGGTATCAGTATCTACCAAATATTTTTCAGATTTCTTCTGCCTAAAAGTACAAATAAATTCATAAATATTAAATTAAATTCAGAACATTTACTCTTAATGGATGGATTCATTCATATGGGATTTAGTAAGCTAAGCAAAGTCTAATAATTTAACTCATGGATTAATGATGGAGGGGTGATAAAAATAGTTACGTATTTTCTATTTTTTCATGTATTGCATATTGTTGTAACTTATAATGATATTTGATTATAATAAATTTATATTCCTATATAAATTACTTCGAATTGAATCTTGAAATTTTTTAGTATACATAAAAGATATTTGATAAGTGGATTCTGTTTTTGTAATATAATCTTCCAATTCTATATTCATAAACATCGGTAAACATTTTAGGAAAAAGGCATAGCTTGTTAATGTTAAATTCATAAATTCATAAAATTCTTTTACAAAATAATTACAAAAGTGCTAATAATGGCAATTTATTTGGTTATGCTTGTAGCGTGAGTAATGGAAAAACCATGCATATAAATTACGCCATCCGCACAAACTAATTAGCACAATGACTTCAAAGAAACAAAAGCATATGTTATAAATTGGAATACAGATAACAATGTTTCTATCCGGATGACATTCCATTTCCAATGTTAAATTGTCCTCAAGGGCTGAGAGAGTTTTTACGTACGACGAAAAACAGTCATGCAAGAAAAGATATAAAAATAGCAAATTAAAGAAAAACATCATCATCATGAAAAAATAATAAATCGTGATTTATTATTCAGTTTTGATTTTCTTGAGAGATGATGATAAATCTATTTTAGGAATGTTCATTCTGGATATTTTATTACCAGATTCCAATTTGTTAAAAATTACCCAATAGCATTTAAGGGATGTATAAGGATTTAAGGAATTTCAGTGTTCGTTGAATTAATTGGTGAGCGAAATAAATCTTTGTTTCTAAATCCAGTGAAAAACTAAAGATATAAAGATGAATATAATTGTTTTAGGATATAAAGAATTTATTCAGCTGAAAATTTTATTAAAATGCCTAGTAAAGCTAAAGATGAAGTAAAAGATCATGACATTAATAAATTACAACTTCCTTCGGATATTCGATCTTTATGGATCATCGGAAAAATAGAATCCAATTGCATTATAGTTTCTTTTAGTTGTTTTTTGTTTCTTTCGTTATATAGTCATACATTATTCTGCTATTCATAATTAGATATTTGATTGGAACAAAAATTATTGAACCGATAATCAATTTTAAAATCAATATAATATGTATAAGTAACGCTATTGTGTACTTTGAAAAGATTGCGTGATCAGTGCTCAAGAATGACAAGTTTAAAAGGCATTTAAAAAACATTCTATAATTATTGGAAAATATTAAACTTACCATATACACGGAAAATGTTCGCATAAATTCATAGCATCAACTTTGCTGCCAACGGATGCTACAAATTCAAGATGATTTTGGATGCCATTCCCTACAAATTCGTATATTGGTGTCACATAGAAAATCGTAAGGAAGATAGCACATAGAATCAGAATCTGACGTCGTCGGAAACTAGTCTTTTTAAATGGAGTTTTTTGAATATCCATCTTATAACAATGTCACTACTCCACTGGACAGGGATATTTCCACAAGTTTCGTGATTAGTTAGTGTAGACTCGACTTGATAACGGATGCCTCATCTCGGAAAGAGATTTAAATTGGACAACAATACTTGAAGTTCATTAATTCTTTTTTGTAGCGAAACACACGATAACGCAAATAAAAATAACACGATTTTTGAAGGTCGAGGCGAGTTTCGGAAGTACAAAAAAGTCTAATCTAAAGTTCTTTTTATGACAAATTCATTTTAAGGAAATTACAATTTTTAGATCTCTGGTAATAGTTGAAAATGGTTGCTTAGAAACCAGTTTGGTTCTCTGTCCTAACTATTATAATCGCCAACGAAATTCCGGACGGATGTTGTGGCGTTTGTATTTTGACGATAAGGCTGAGTGGACGCTGTTGTTGAAACCCTTGCATCTCTAAAAGATTGAATGAATCAGTTTATAATTTCTTCGACTGAAGTTCACATCCGCATTATAATTTAATGGGAGCGAAAACGATGAAAGGAAGAGTAGGGAAACATTTGATGAAATAAAAATTTCTCGGTTAAGCTTAATCTGTGGTGTGGTTGATCCCATTTACTATGAATTAATCACATTGTGGTTTATTTTTGACGAAAGCTCACTTTTGAAGTTTTAAAATCCAGGATGAGGTTATTTCACTTGATTTTAATTTGTAAAGTAAGGATAAACTTTCACCGAGAAAGTGTAATTGGAATTCTTGAAACTCAATTGAGTTTATTACACTCAAATTGTCATTACATTTGTAAAATGTAATTTTGAGGCCCCAAGGAGAAGAAACTTGTTGTATAAAGTTCTCTGCGGCAATATCCTTATCAAAGATTATCGTTGATTAGAATTGACTAGTTGTTATTAGTATGGACTAAAAGAAAAGAATGGTCAATAGAGAGGAAGCCTCACCTGAGAACTTAACGAAGGTCAACCACACAGTACTGCTTAAACAGGACCAACCTTTATTAAAATCTTTTTTTTTTGTAAGATGAATCTCATTCATAGAGGGGAAGAAGATACATAGCAAAATCGTCGAGATCCCTTATCAGTTGATCTCCCACAAAAAACCAACAAAAGGCCATAGTGTTACAAACTGAATAACTCCACAGATTCAATTCAACTAAACTCTAGAAACCTAGAGTATTCTCCTCTTATCCATAAAAAAAACTCGAGTTTCCTCGAGTCGATTTCTTAGGATTTTCTTTTTTGGTTCGGGGATTAAACCTAATTTCTGTAGATTTTTCGGGTTTTATGATGATAGGATATCAGATTATCATTAAATATCAAATGCATATACTTGGAGTAGTTGCATCTGGAGAAAATCAGTCCAAAATAATGGAGATGTTGATTAACTAAATAAGATAAGATAAAGGAGAAAATTCTGGACAGGATTAACAGAAAATTTACTTTCTCTCTTAAACTCCAGACGTGAAAATTTTTAGAGAAAATATAAAAATTTAACATTTTCTTTCTTAAGTTATAAATAAGATAACCGAATTGAATTTGACCTGATTATAAATAATCCATGAAATTTTGTTAACATTATGCTGGATGTTGTTATATTTCCCTAATCTAAATTAACATTTTCCAAACTAATACTATTATAGCTCACAATTAATGGGATCGTGTTAAGCAGTTGTCCTTTTCTTTCGAATAGTAGCAAAATATACATAATTCATTACTTTTAAGATTTAACTTTCTAACTTTGATTAATTGTTTTCTGCATGAATAAACAATTTTTTACACATATTTTAGTAGAAACATTCTTCTTTTAATAGTATAAAGTATTGTTGTAAAGTAATTTAATTTTTTGAGGATTCATGTAATAATTCGTAAATATAGTAATTAATGACTCCTTTTCTTCAGAGGCGATGCACAGTAGCCCCTTTACTGATCCGCTCATTAATTTTCTCCACATCTAAAATTAATTTAATTTATAATTTAATGAGATCATCCTTTAATATTAATAGTAGATATTTAATTATGAAGTAGTACTTACAATCATTCATAAATTCTTCTCCTGCTCTAGCGTACTTAACATCCACTTCATTTTCAGGCGGTGGATTGTAGTAATTTGCCATGGGATTCACCCCTGGATTTACAACCATATATCCATCAATAACAAGAGGCTGAGGAGCGAGCACAGTTACTTCAGCGTACGTACCCGGAGGCAGAGGTTGGACATGACTGGACAGAGATCGATGACCATGATTTGGTTGTGTATGGTGCGGTTGAGCAGGGGAATGACCTGAGCCTTGACTATATTGAGGAGAAGGTTGAGGTGGGCCATATGTGTGTGAAATATTAGAATTCTGATTAGAGTTCCGAGAGTTGCCACGACCATAACTGTAATGTTGACCACCTTGAGGTCCTTGATTATTGTAATGTTGCGAAGATGAATTCTGAGTAGTACTGTAAGGTTGGGATGGACCATACTGTTGATGACTTTGCGGTGGGATCCCATAGTTTCCTAACTGAGGTTGATTTGAACGGATCATATTATTATTCCGACTATAATTATTATAATTCCCCGCTCCTTGGATGTGTGAGTAGGAAGAGCTTTGTTGACCAAGAGGGACAGTCGTTGAGAGAGGTGGTGGTGGTGGAGTAAATTGAGTTACGTTTTGTTGATTTCCACCATATTGCTGTTGAGTCGGGGAAGGTTTTAGGAGAAGTGGATATTGAATAAGAGACTGTTGTGCTGGATTATAGGCTTGTTGCTGCTGATGATGAAGGAGCTGTTGTTGAATAATTTGCTGCTGCTGCTGTGGAGTTAATGATATGGGATTAACAAATTGTGGCTGCATATTACCACTTCCCTGAGTTGGTATAGCCGTCATTATGGGGGCTGATGTTTGAGGGATATGTGTCATATTCATATTAGCTGGAAAATATTGCATAACTCCAACAGCTCCTCCATAACCTGGTTGTTGTATTGGCTGGAAGAAATTAGCAGTTGACAAAGGATAACCTGTACCGGCCATTGGCAAAGGAAGGGGAACGGATACAGGCATATAGTGCATAGGCGGCGAAAGCTATAAAATAAAAGTAATTTAAAAGATATCATTAAAATTACCATGAATGAACCCATTAAATCACTTACCACCGATTGTGGATGACGACCAAGTAGACTCTCTTTATCAATAATTAGTGTAGAATTTTGTTGTTTTGGCTGCGGTGAAGTGGTTGACTGGGCGATTGACATGTTTTGGATTTCACTGGTATTAAGTGGCTGTTCGATTTCTTTTTCTTTATCCTGAGTTTGTATTTTTAAAGGCTTGACACTTACAGGTCCAGAAACTAATTTATTATTTGTGGCGTCCTACAATTATTTTTAAATACAAATAAAACAATTAATAAATTAGTAATTACTTTAGTTTTACTTACTTGTGGTAACTCAGGAGCACCAGAGGCAAATTGAGTAAAGAAATCACTGACTCCAAAACCGAATTCAACATCAGTTGGTTTTGCGAGTATATCAGACTTATTCTCGAAGTTGACACCGCAAAATTTCACAGCTTCTTCTGATTTGAAAGGGGCTGATTCTGGATCGGGTGGACTCTGTTTTGGGACTACTGGTTTTGGTGGTGGTGCCTCTTGAACAACTAGAGGAGCTGGACTTGGTTTAGTAGGTTCTGAATTATTACGGGAATACAATTGGCGCTTTTGTTGGATTGATTCTTGCAACTGAGGAAAATCAGAATCTTTTGGAGCAGATTCCTTTCTCTTGACTTGCTCTTGTCGTCTTACTGGTCCACTATCAGCTCGACGGAATCCATCTTGTCTTCTGTATGAATCTGGATATTTACGATGTACTACTTCTGGATTTTTTCTTAAAGGTGTGTCGTATCGTCTGTTAACGTCTTTCTTAGGATTTATTTCAGTATGACTTGATGGATTAGAAAGTGGCTCTGCTTTTGCAACTGCAGCCATGTTATCTGTCTTCGGGTAAGAAGGTGGTTCTTGTTTTGGAGAAGGCTCTTTGGAGTCTTTTCTGCCAGTAGAATCCTTTCCTTCTTTTTTTAGGACGGATTCTTGCTTGAAAGTAGGCTCGTCCTTAGGAACTGAATCTGGTTTTGGAGGAGAAGATTCTGATTTAGGAGAATCTTCCTTTTGGTTCTGATCTTTTCCTTTTGGAATTTCTCCTGATTTTGAATTCTTACTCTTCTTACGATTAGTGACTGTTATGAATTCCGTAGAAGCGTGGCTACGAATCTGCTCAAGTTTTGAAGTTGATGGTGGGGAAAGGTCAAGTCCTTCTGTCCTAATTCTAGTATTTTGTTTTTCTTCTTTGTTCTCAAGCAATGTCGATGAAACTGAGCGAGTTTCCATTGAAGGATTTACATCAGAACCCAAAGTGTTCTCATCTAAGGAATGAGATTTTGACAATGTTTCTTTCCTTTTCGGTTTCTTCTTTGGTTTCTTTAACTGAAATTAAATTAATACAATTATTACCACTCACGTTCTTATGGCAAGCTTACCGTTTGCGTATTTTTTTCTGGTTCTCCTGTGATATAAGAAACTAAATCCTCTAAATTCTCATACCGGTCAGCAATACAATTCCTTTCAGTGGGAGATAAAATTGTTTCCTTTGGCTAAGAAGATAAAAAATATTCACAGAATTTGAATGCACAACTAATAAAAAAATTCACTTTTTTGTTTCTGGCTCCACCATGAGTTCCGGCTCGTCTCGTGAAATTTAAAGAAGCTGAAGCAGTTTCTCCGTGGACTGGAGTTCCAGAACGACTCTGTAATAAATTATACAATAATATAAAACTGGTGAAAAGTTAATAAGAAGGAGAGTATGAACTTCGTAAATTCCCTTCTCAGATATCAGAACTTTAATTATTACTCGAAATCTGAGGAGTGAGTGCATAATACTTACACTTCTTGGGGAGATTTTTGTTTGTTTGTATGTCCCAAAGTCAGCAACGGAACTGGTCAGACTATGTACGCTGGGATACTCACTTCGCAATTGGAAGTTTCTGCAATAAAAATAAAAATTAGTTATGTATGATTGATTAGAAATAAACAAAGAACCCAGACATAGACATTATTGACTAAAAACAAACTACTTAATCTATAGAAAGATGACTTACGATCTAATTAAATTAATCATGATGATTCGTACAATTCCAAAAAAAAAGCAATTAACTTAATTTTAACTTTTAATGACCCTTATGTTAATGCGTAGATAAGGAAAGTTGAACTTTCCTAACGTGTCAAATCAACTAACTCAAAGGAGGATAAATTTAGAGAAAATGGTTGAACAAATGGTAATAAAATATAGTTTAAGCCATCCAACTAAAATAGAAAATAATTGATTGGCCTAGTTTTCTTTTTTTACTATATTGATAATATGTTCTAAAGACTCTGTTTAAGAATCACTAAACACATTACCAGAGGCCTTGGAAGAGCACTCCGCCTGTCTAAAAAGAGGATGTAAATCCTCAATATCCAAATTATGTCAGGTGAATCTGACTATCCTTACAGGTGATCCGACTGACCAAAATAAAAATTAGTATTATTTTACAGAGTAATAGATTTCATAGTCAAGGATAACTGAACTGATTGACTTCGGAAGAAACCAAATTATTATCTATACTCATAAATAATCAAAGGAGTTTTTAGAAGAATGACCTTAAACTAATTGAATATTGAATGGTTTCTTAATAATTTCGGAGTCGGTCGGAGGACGATGAGTCAGGAGTGCTTTTGATTAGATGATGATATGATGATCATGTACCTTTTAAGTTATAAAATATAATACAGTTGAAGGATTTGCTTACCCAGTTTTATTAGGCTGGTCGTAGAGATAAAACTCGCTTTGAGACTGTTGTGTTGGAGAGAGTGCTGTTACAGTTTCTTCAGCAGTATATTGTTCTTGATACTTTTGGCTCAAACAAGAATCTAGAAATAAATAAAGGATTTTATTAAATAAAAGTTAAGTTTATATTTTATTTAATTTAATATCAGTAGAAGACGTTTTTATACCCTTATAAGCTCTTGCCACATTCGTTGTAGGGTATAAACCAAATGAACTTAAAAATTCATACTTCATGTTTCGATTTCGACTGAAAGCTTCAATCTCCCCTGTATTACAGCTTCTTATATGAGAATTCATAACTGGTAATTCTAATGAACGGAATATACAACAAAAAATGATAACTGAAAGACTTAATTTTAATTTTAAAAAAGTTTAAGAAATCAAGACTAAGGAAATGTGTGACATGTGTTGTTTACATTTAATTTTACTACCTGCAAAATTAAAATTCCCCACTTCAATTCCCGCCATTGAAATTTATACAATAAATCACCAAAATTTACTTAAAAAAACCAATAATTTTTTCCAAAATCCAATCCAAACAATTATCAATTGAACTAAGAACTTCTTAGTAGTCTAGTAGTCTTAAAAATTTCTTATGAAATAATTATGAATTATGAAAGTTTGGTAAGTTTAGATGATGTTGTGCCGGATTACAAACATGCTTATGAAAAATGTTTTAACTTACCAATTTCAGGCTCAGGAGCGGTTCGGCAGTTAAAAAAGTAAGGCGAAGGCAGAGACTCTACCGAGGCTTCAACGTGATTCTGGACAAGCGGTTTGGGTGTTGGTCGTTTTAAATTGAAATTGTCATTTACATTTGAAGATGTGGTCGTGGGATTTGGATTTGGAAGGGGCTGTAAATGGTATCGATATTGACGACTGTTAGGAGCCTGCGCCGTTGTTGTAAATGCTGTAGAATAGGATGTACTGTTTGGACTACTGCTATTGCTATTCGCACTCGTTGTTGTCGTATCTTCTTCGGTCTGACTTCGGGAAGAAGATGTTGAGGAGTAATAAGATGAAAGGTGATGACAATTATTTTGTGAAACCTTTGGAGCACAGTTGACCGTTTGTTGTTTGTTTTGACTATTAGTGTATGAGGATGGGTCAAAGTGGTGATGGTCCCCAGATGATGATGTGGAGGATGTGGAGGTACTTGCACAATTTGTATTTCTTAGCAAATTATGGTTATTATTACTGTTATAATTAGAGTTCAAATGATAAGTGTGGTGATGAGTATTATTATTAGATTGATAGCCACCGCTTCCACCAACCACGGTGGTTGTACTTGATGTAATTCCAGAACTCGTCCCAGGTTTTGAGGTGTGTACTTGAGAATTTTTACGACTGTGGGATTGACTTAATGACTGAAGAGATGAGCTGTGCTTAGTTGTAGTCAGTGGTGGAATTTGCTCTTCCGGAACTTTCCCTGGTCGATCTAACTGCTGCAAGACACAGAGGTATATATTTTCAGTTTTTGTAACTTCAAATTAATTCCAAAGTTTAACACTGTAATATAATTATAGTCACCATTCACTACACTATCAATGTTTTTTAGATCACCATCAAAACTAAGATCCCTTCCTAACTGTTACTACGATTTTATCTAATTCAATTTTTCCTTAACAAAGTTGGATACTTACACTGAACATGGCAGCTTGTTCTAATGTTCTCTTTGTTTTAGGGGTACAGGCTTCAAGAAATGCTTTAAACTCTGCTTCATTCATCCGATCCAACTGCTCATCAACAGTCTGCAACAAATCCCAGAACATGAAAAAACATGGAAGGTATTAATATTTTTTGTTACAATTACATAATTAATCATCCTAGTTTAACGTTAACCCGGATTAACACAACTACCAACTCACCGATTCATCTAAATAATCCCTTCCAATTCGAACTGAACTGATCTATTCAATGGCATGAAGTTTCATTTATTCAAACGAATAAATAGTACGCAAGATTAGTTTTGGTTTTTTCATGTAGTCAGTAAGTAAGCATAATGCATAAATCCTGTCTCTTTATAAATAGAATGGATAACTTTTACTCAATTAAGTTTTAGGGAAGATAATAATACTGGTGTTAATGGAGAGAATTACTTTACTTTTACTGATGACTAGACTAACCAATGATTCTTATCTGTAATAGATAGATAAAACACAACACTAACTACTCTCAATCTTAACAAAGGATGAATAGAATGTAACGTTCTGTCTGACTATCGATCGATCTGACCGCATGGGCATAATGGATGGATGCTATATTATGTTATATGAGGTACAAAATAATTATATTCTAGAAAATGAGTATTGTTGGTTTTGTTTAATATAAAAAAGATCTTACCATTTGATTTTCCATAGTAAAAAGCCAGGGTTAAAGTTAGTTAAAAAGGGAATATTAAAATAAAACTTTGTAAAATAAAGAAATTAAAGTTTGACTCCCACTCCTTAGTCTCGGATTTGATAATAACTTAAAATTGATTCCTTTTATTTAATGAAAAGGTTAAAATGAATAAGTTTGTCGGTAAGAAATAAATGAAATCTCACTTGAATTGAATAACTCAATCCCAACCCAATCTTTGCCAGAAGAAGGGCAAGGGAGATGAGTGAGAGAAAAGATTATTTCTATTTCCATTGTCAGCTGATGAGCGCCTTCTTTAGAATATAAAACCCACACTTCATCCCATAATTTTTATGTCAAAATTTTAATTATCAAAACATAAAAAATCACGCATTATCCATCTTTATTTCGAAACGAGAAAGTATAAAAATTAAAACAAACTGAATCCATGGAATTAAAACTCAATTCAATTTTCTGAAACTCTAAATTTTTTTTTAAAAGTATGATTTACTGGTTCGGTCTCTCAGCTCCAAGTCCTAAACCTCTGGGTCTTAGTTGAGGTTCTTTAACATCAACCACTCTGAAAATAATAGATATATAATTAGGATTTTTCTATTGAAAATCTTTAATATTTTATTACTTTTTATTTTTTAATCCTATTCCTTCTGATTTTTTCCATCCCATTCCTCTGAGAAGAGCCAATCCAAATTGTTCTATAGGAATCCTCTCGTAATCATCTAAGTTTGACTATAATACAAATTAATTTTAGACATAATAGTTATTTAATTAATTGAGATAAAAAGACGCATCAGTCACTTACCTCCTCAGCTCTCAATGAGACGTCTAATTTATCGTCGGTTTCAAATCCATCTGGTATGCGATTCTGTAGCAGTAGCGGGATTGCTTCGAGTTCAGATTCAGATGATCCATTTTCATTGGATAACTTCGCAGATTCTACATACAGAATATATAAGTTATGTAGTGTAATGTATTAATTAAGGCAGTTTTTATTAAGAACAAAAAGTTCAAATTGAAGGTTTAGCTTACCTAATATTTCAGTAACTGCTTGTTCCTCTAATCGTCGTTCTTCGTTAGTTTTAGAGGAAGTTGATGAATCAACTCTGCTTGAACCTCTGTTTTTACGTTCTTTTCTCCAATGGTTTTTGTGTATCATCGGTATTACTAACTCGTTTCTTTCCTTTCTATCGGAACGCCTACAAAAAAAAAATCATAATAGCGATAACCCTTAATAATGAATACTTAAACTAATTTATCTTACCCATTTATATGAGTCCCTTCTAATGATTTTATATATTCTATTCCATCAACTTTTTTATCGTCATCGTCAACGTCTTTTAATTTTGATCTAATTCCATTCAAAGGTTTTGAAGATATTGATTTCTTGAAAGCAAACTTTACTGAAGACATTTTAATAAATTAATTTTAAAGATACGTTTTAATACACTTAAAATTAATTCAAATTTTAATTAATTAAAACTAAAAATGGATCGTTGTCGACAGATGACTTGAAAAGGACGCTTTTTTGTCCTAATAATGATCAGGTGGTCTCTTCTTCAAAGGTTTGGCTATTTGGCATTATGCATTTTATAGCAAAACTTGTTGTGTGGCTGTGGCTCCACTTACGTCACTCAGTGTTATGCGCCGTTTTCTTTACTTTGAAAATTCAGAGATTGCCGATGATGATGATGATGACGGAGACGGTGTTGTTGCGTTGCGTTGTCGTCACTTTATTAGTTTTTAACTCGGCGCACAACCCTTCTTAAAATTATCTCTGCTTCTGTTGATTTAGAATTTTAGAGAGGGAGGCTTCTGCTTCGCGGTTTTTTGTTGTGTTTTGTTTCTGTTGTGTTCATTCATTATAATTATAATTTATTCTTCAATTTAATTTGGAAACGCTGATACTTTTTGCAACGTTTCAACATCAACATGGCTATGGCCTTGGGTAAGTCCACTTTGGTATTCAGTTTCTGTAAGCAATTATAATTAATTGAATTGTTTTTGGTAACAGCTGAGGATCCAGCGGTAAAAATCGCAAGAAATAAGTTCAAGAATGTACTTAAACACATGGTACAAGAGCAAAGTATGCACGATGAAGAGAGTGACAGTGATGGCGAAGATGGAATCTACAAATATAAATATAAGTTTTTTATTTAAAAACTTGCTTTGCTTTGCTTATAGATTTAGGATTTTAGTTAGAATATGCCAGAAATTCTTTAATTAATTTTAATTTCTGGCAATTAATTATTAAATTAAGCTCAAATATGTAAACTAAACTCTTTTTTCTTTATACTGGGTAGACCAAGCGCTGGGTTGAGCTTGCAGCCACGTAAGCGTCATAAATCAGGGAAAGAAGCTGCTAAAAAGCAACATCCGGTCTTTGTAATGAAGCTTTTCGACCGTGGGGTTGATCTTGCTCAATTTAACGACCAATCTCCATTGTATCCCATCTGCCGGGCATGGATCATCAATAAGCCCTATGCGTAAATATTTAGAATGTTTTTGTCCATCTTATTTATTATTACAAGTTTTCAAGAATATTTTAATTTTATTTTTGAAGGCCTCGACCAAGGAAGGAACCCGAAGATCAAGACTTTGACCTTGATGAACTAGATTTTCGTGATGAGACTGGGGATATCTACCACTTGCCACCCCCAGAGCCATTGCCATATGACGAATATGGAGTTCAGATTTCTTATCGCGTTCCAGCTCCGCTTCCAAGAAATGAGAATGAAGAACCATATGAAATCAACGTGGTGAGTAGTTAACTCTTTTAATGCGTTGAAAAAAATAGGATTCATGAGTTTGTCAAACTTATGCAGGATGATTCTACTGCACCTTCTCCAGCTATCTTGTTTCAAAATCATTTGGATCGATGGAACATTATTCGTCATCGTTGGAGACAGGCAACTGCATATAACGAGTCTCGTTATGGAGGAAGTTTTGCCATTCTGCGTCAAATTTATGAACGGTAAGAAGATTCTTTCAAACAGTTTACGAACATAATTATTTACATCCTTCTTTTTTTATAGAAATCGACCAGAGGATGCCACTGTGACAGTGACGGCTACAGAAGGGGAAATGTAATGATTTCAAATAACCAATTTTAATCTGAATTTTAGCCAATAATAAAAAGTGACTTTAGCCAAACATAAGTTTGGTCAAAGTACCTTTTAATTGGCTAAAATTTGCCTTAAATTGGACTATCCTTTCTTTTAACTAATTTATAGAAAACGTGAATACAAAGTATTCTCTGATTATACTTTCTAAAAAAAAAGAATTAATATAATTTAATGAATTTTCATTTTCTATGATAATAATAATAAAGTAATAAAAAATATTTACTTTCCACCGTACTAACAAATAAGTTGAGAAATAATCTTATTTATTTGTAAAGCAACTTCAGTTTAGGTACACAAAACTTGTAATCTTCAACTTCAGCTGGATGTCAATTTGAGCCTCTCCCAAGCCCAGCGCAGCCAAATGAAAAGATGTAAAACTTGGATTCTGTGCGTGCAAAAATAGTAGAGGGATTGTCGTCGGATGTCAATTGTGTGTGATGATAATGAGTAATACCTCAAAAAAATTGCAATTGCATGATAATGTTTCCATGCTAAATGGGATTGTTAAGTGAAGGAATGAGTAGTGGATGCTTTTGATTAGGTAGGACAACATATAGATAATAAGATTGCGCCATCCAAAAGTCAAGGTTAGCTAAACAAATATTAGGTTAAACAACAACTTCAGTCACTTATCAATCATCACAAGTGACTATGAGTCAAACAATAACTTAACTAAATCAGAGTTTGGTTTGTTATATAAAACTAAATAAATCCATGGAAAACGTTAAGACTGATTCCTAATTCCTCCCGATTAACCGTGACTTTCAATTCTAACAACCGGAAATAATTAGGAAGAGGATCCGGATTCATTCAACTTTCAATCTTTTATTGCGTCACTATTGATTCATTTTTAATTTTATTCCTATTTGATACTTTGTCAATTTCATTTCCAGCATCCATTACTACACAAAGTGGTGTCTCATTGTCATCCTTTATACTCTCTCCCTCATATAAAAGAAAAATTACGGCTTCCATCAAACACTCTTTAAGTTCCACTCGTCGCTGAACCTCCTCCATTTTACAATCATGAAACTGTGTTTAATCCTTGGAATTCTTTGTGTGTCCATTACACTTGGCAATTCTCATTTTCAAAGTAAGTTAACACAATGTTTTCTCCAAGAAAATTTAAAATTAATTTACTTTTATTAGGTTCTGAAGAAAGTTCAGAGGAGGAAGAGTTTGGGCATGGCCACCACCACCACCACCATCACCATCATCATCATCACCCACATCATGATCATGATAAATGCGAAGGACTTGAAGATGTTGACCTTTCGGATTTAAGTCTGGAAGTAGAAGAAGTCCGGAACTTTATTACGAAAGATGCAAGCTCAAGTGAAAATGAAATCGATAGCACACAGGATGAAGTCTCAAGCACTGACGATGACTTGAAAGATGTTATCGATATAAAAACTGCAGTAAAGGAGACTGGAATGGGAGTAATTAGAAAAGTTATCATTCTTCCTTCTAAGAAAAAGATCTATGCAAAAGTTCAGAAAACAACAACTGCTTCAGGAGATTTTACAACATCAGTTTCAGGATCCATGAATACATCACTAAATTCTTTAACAGGTGGGAAAGCTTCATTTGAGGCTGGGATTAAAATTATTGCAGCTCAAGTTATGCCCGATGTTTCATTAAGTGGGGAAGTTAATGTAAATGCAAATGGTACAACAAAATGGAAGAAGGTAGGAAGAAAGAATATTCTAGAAACTGACTCAACTTCTGACTCTGAAACAAAAATGACAATAAGCAACGATCCAAATGCTGGAGGTATAACTGCTAAATCTAGTTCAAGTTCAATCGCTGGTACAATTATTATGTCCAAAAAATGTTTTGCCACCGGGGTTGTCATGAAATTTAATACTAGTGCATCTGGAGATGGGTGGTCCAGCACCATGGTGGGAAAAGGAAAAGGTGGAGTTTACTCACGAGTTCTTTACGCAACTGCCAATGGAACTTCCATTTCCTACACTTTTTCCAAAGTCAGTATTAAGACACATTTGGACATTAAAGGAGGAAATTGGAGTTTGACTGGATCCCAATACATTACAGTTAAATCAATCACTGAATCAATTACACGCCCCGCTAATTCTTCTAGTGAAAACTCGGAGTTTAACTTGGAACTTGATCAAGAAATAAAAATAAGAATTGGAGTAAGTACTCTCCTTGGTAGCAGCCTTGATAAAGACAAGAAGAAGGGAACTAAAGTATTTTCAACAGGAGGTCAAATACTTTTTAGAAATTCCAAGATGGGAATTAAACTTCCTAAAACTGGAACAGAGAATGTCCAACATACAGAATTCGAAGGTGAAAATGAAGATGAAACCGAAGGTGCATCGCTATTGATGAAGGCTAACATTAGAAAACAAATTCATGAAGACATCATTGCAAATCCTACATTTCTTAATTCTGTCATCGCATCTGCAATGAATTAAAAATAAGATTTTCTTTGTTCAGTTTAGTTGTTAAAAAAGAATTTGTGAAATTAAAAGTGTTATTCTTTTCCTGACTTTATTTATAATATTCAATTATTTAATTTATTTGTAAAGGAATAATGGAAAGGGACGTTGGTTGAGGTTGAGAAGGTTTAATTCGTTAAAAGCTTTTTACACCAGACTTGGGCGTCATCTTGATGAACATGACAAAAAGCTGTGTCATCACATCAACATCACATCATTCTGTGATGTTGATGCGATGACGAAGGTAAAAAATCGGGGTGATGTGATGTTGATGCGATGA
>JAQGCN010000680.1:0-16204 GCA_034699725.1 Friesea truncata | reverse complement strand
ACAACATATTTTAGAACAAAATATTTTAGAACAACATACATTAGAACATCATATTTTAGAACAAGACACCGGATCCCAAATTGCAACACATGTATGAACAATCGAGTAAAAAAGTAAAAAATTGAAGAATGAGTTTCCTAAAAATTAAACTGTAAACAAAAAATAACAATGTTTTTATATCTTTTCCAGGTGTTTTCTAATCTCATAAGTTTTCTTATAAAAATATTTGATGTTTTTAAATTACAATTGAAAATTTACATTAGTTTTAAATTGGTTTCATTAGTTAATTTAAAAATTATAATTGCATCCAATTTTAGTTTAAATTAAATTATAAGTCTGACTCTAAACACAGAACTCAAAGCTCCGACAAATTGTAGTGTTGGGTGAGCAGATAAACTTTAGCAGCACTTTTACAAAAATAAGGATTAAAAACTAATCTTTCTCTTCATCGGAATCATAGCCACCACATCTAATTATTTCCTCTTCCTCAAAGTCGGTTTCCGCTTCGTCTCTCTCAAGAACGTCACCATCTTCCGGAATAATTTCTTCAACGATTTCAATATCGGAATTTTCTACTGCAGCAACAGTAGGAACTATAGAACACGGGTTATTATTTGACAGAGGTTGGTTGTCATGAATCACTTCTGAATCTACTTTTATGGCGGTGGTAACTTTGGATTGGGAAAATCTGGAAGTTTAACTTTAGTTTAATCGATTATTCCACGCGTCTACTAGAACTTTTTTTACCTAACTTTAGAACGTGTTTTGTACGGACTATTTTTGCAGGTCTCTGATTCCAGGATAATCTTTCGTATGGGTTCACGCGTGTATTTCTTGCTCTTCTTTTCTTCTAATTGGATATTGCGGATACTTTTGAGAGTCAGATTAATGTCATTATTAGTAGTTTCTGGAGTAGAAAAAAAAATCTGCTTTGTATCATCGTAGTTTACAATAATAAGATTTACCTTTTGATTGTACTTTTTTAAAGTTTAATTTAGGAATGGAATAATTTCCACAATTAGGCTTCACATTTGTTCAAAAGTAGTTTTTAGTCATAAATTAATAAAAGCTGATGTAGTGTGTTACCTTTCAAACAATATCCATACTTTTGTAGGGATTTATCGATAAGTAACATATGATGAATTTCTTTAAATCTTCATTGGTAGTTTTTAGCATAAACTTATGGCCCAAATCTTGAAAACGACTAACTATCTCTACTAGATTATTTGGACTTTCGAACGGCTTTCTCCCGAAATCGAAGGAGTGGTTCAGACGGCGTAGCGTTGCTTCAGCAGCGGCAGCAGAGGTGTGAGCAACCCAGCCACCCAGCAACCCAACCCAGCAACCCAGCAACCCAGCCTTGGGAAAGAGGAATAGGTATCCCGTAATTTGATAACAGGAGTACATTGCCACTAGTGATTAGGCGGAAAGGTCGTCGTGGACCGTTTGCCATATTCCTGGACTTCCAGAACCTCTTGCTCTGGACCTCTAAAACTGTGTATGCCGTAACAGTTGGTTTTCGACCAAGTATTGCTGCCATTCTGTGAAATTTTTCATACTGAAAGCTTTCTGTGAAAAACTGAAAGAGTTAGCTTTGTCGTTTTCCCGTTTTTTCCTTCTACGTAAGTGCCTCCAAACACAGAAATACAGACGTTAATACAATGCTCACGCTCACGTGAATTACGCTATTTCAGCGACTAAGTCTACTGTGGAAACCCAGAAATCATCCATAGGGTATAGGAAAGGTGTCCACAGAATTTTTTTTCTATTATCACGTTTAAGGCCTCTTTTTACGTAACTATATGACGAACAAATATATTTATCCTTCCAGAACTGTATATTTAATTTTGGAAGCTGATTTGAAGAATTGAAGAATTCCAGCCTTTACAATCCTCTCAATAGGACTTAATTTATCATCTCTTTTATTGATTTCTCAAGAAATGTTATTGAACATTGAGCTTTTAACTTATATTTATTATATAAGAATTAAATTAGTAAATCCTACATGTAAGCAATTATTGTTAAAGAGATAAGATAATTCCCGTGCATTAGCAAACTTGTACCACTAAAAGTATAATAAAAGAACTGATTTAGTGATTTTAAATTTTTGAACTTATAAGTTAGTATGTCTTGTTGGAAATCTTAGGAACAACTAAATAAAGACGCTAGAAAAACGCCCTTTCCCTTTATCTCAAGACGCTACTCAAATTGAATTGCTGAAAAAAAACAGGGTTGGGAATTTTTCTTTAAAATAATTATAATTCAAAACTAAAATTTTATTTTATTCTGTTTTTATGACATTACATCATTGTTTGGATTTTTTCTCACTCACCGGGTGCATCCCTTTTCAAAAATTCACAATAATTTACAAAATATTTGACTTTTAAGCAAAATTTGAGAAAAAATGTTTTAATTATTCATAAAATTATAACAATGTCAAGTTTTTTATTCATTTAAAATTACCAAGCACTCAATTGTATAGTTTGATTGTAAAAATTTGTTAAAAAAATATCAAATTTTTATAAATTTTTTTAATTAATAAAAAGCGAGTTAGAATATCTCATGCAGAGGAGGAATATCCCACGTATTGAATCATTTGGAACAAATAGTGAATCTTAATTTTTTACTAGAAGTAGGCAATCTTTGCCAATCTTTAATCCATTGATCGGCATGAACTTCTTTTATTACATCATCAAGACGAGTTTTGCTTTACATTCACTTGCGCAGTCCCCTGGACCACGAGCACATGAATTTGCAAAGAGTCGGTATTCGTCCCAGGAGTAGTGGATTCCTTGCTGCAGATGAAATTCATGGGTAACTCCCCAATACCAGCGTTGTTGAGGAACAATTGTCTCCAAGTATCCACATTCAAATGTCCCAACAGGAACTTCACAATTAACGCGTTTTCCAAATAGTTGTTTGGGTATGAGGTTATAAACCTACTGTCTGACCTGCATATGGGGTCAAAAAGGCTCATCATTTTGAGTAGCTATACGTGAGATCTTCTGCTGTGTCACGGACTGGTGATTCTTCTAATACTATTCTAATCTCTTCTAATTTTTGCTATGGGATCCCCTGAAAAAAACATCGTGATTAATAATTTTTAGTCGCTGAGCATTTCCAGCCTTTGACGCTGTTCATCGAAAAGTTCTCCGTCCAAATGGTGATCGGTAAAATTTTGTTTCCTGTTTGATCTCCTGTAGCTCGCAATCATTGATTTCGGGTAATCTGTTGACAAGTGACCCTTTATTCGGGTTGCAGTAGTATAAGTTTGGTGACTTGGGTGTGAGTGATCCGTAGTAGAGTCTGAATTATGCTTCTTCTTCCGGTGTTTGTTGTGTTATTATGGAGTGGGCAAGTAGAAATAGTTCGAGGAAGAGTAGTTTATTTTAAAATTATTATTAAAATTAACAAAATTATTATTATTAACTAAAGAAAATATAGAAAATTATAATAATAAAATGGTAAACCATAACAATAATAAATACAAGGCAATTACTAACATATGTATTATTTAAACCACAAATTATTTGTGTATTAAAAGTTCAAATGTAAAAGATATTACTTAATCATAAAAATAACATATTTCTATTTTGATCTACCTAAAAACATTTTACAATTAGTGGAACCACATGTACATTCAAAAAATATTCAACCATCATCGAAACGATAATCTTAGCCTAATTCTTCTCCCAACTTGATATCTCTTGACGCAAAAATCCCTAAACAAGGTTCCCCTTTGGAATTATTAAAAGGCCTGCTTATACAATTATAATCACAATTGTGATTAATTAGCCTTGAGATATTATCATGTGTTTCTGAATTTGTATAAAAATCCGCAATATAGTAAATTATAATAATAAAATGATAAACATTAACAATAATAAATACAAGACAATTACCGACAAGTGTATTATTTTAACTACAAATAATACGTGTATTAAAAGTTGTGTAGGATTCTGTGCAAGTCTACGATTTTTCAAGGGTTTAGAATAGCCTCCTATGCGAGTATTTACTCCAAACTGTCCTGGGCCCATGTATAATTCAGGGTTTTGAACTAAATTTGTATCTTTAATTAGTTGCGGATTAGCAGATGTATCGGATGAAATGAGAAATGTATTTAGCTTTGTTTGTATATCAGTAATTGCATCTGTTTGTTTAAGAGCTAGTTCGCAAACATTTGTATGTCGTTGTAAGGTTATCATTGCCTGTGCTTGTTCTATGCTTTTTACAACTTTAATGAAATCTTCGACCGTTTGAGGTTTTAAATTACGGATTCACCAATGGACTTGTTTAGTTTCTGTCATGTTTGGATTTATTAAATATAATAAATTTAAAAGGTTGTAAGTATATTCCTCACATGATTCTCCTAGTTCTTGTTTTCTGTTGATAACCCTATCTTTAATAGCGATATTGTCTGTACAGCCAAAGGCTTGTATCAATGCTTGAGCTAATTCATCAATAGTTATATTGATATATATTTACTAAAATTTTTTGTTTTAGCGGCACAAAAATTGATGGCCATCCAAAGCTAAGTTGAAATGTCGCTGATAATGTACAAAGTGCGAGCGAACAAACTACTGTAGAGGAGTAGAATATAATCTTGTGTAACTTATTATGTAATTGTTGTGATTCTGGTACTACAGTAATTTAAAGAGAATATATATGTATATGTACAAAACCATTGAATTAACAATTGAATTAACGAGCCTGCTTGAGGGTTTGGGTTGTTTTTAGTTCTATTATTGAGAAACGTATGAAGGAAATCTTCAGCAGTTTTTTCAAGACAGTGAGTAAGGTAAATAGCCCAATTATGTGGTGGTACGTTATTTGCTTCGCAAAATAGACGAAATTTTTGTAAAAATCGATGCATATCTTCCTTTTTATTTCCTTAAAATTTAGGAGATTTAGGGAAATCCTCTCACATCCTCTTTCACTTTCCATTCTCAGAGTCAGTCGACCACCAGACTCACTAGCGCGCGGATCGTAAGAAGATTGTAAGAAAAAGTCATGCTGTTATTTTAGTTAGTTTAGATAAGCTTACGCACAAAAATCATGAGGAATTTAATGAGTTCGTGAAGAAGATAAGTAAATGACGCAAAAATTACTAGAATCAGAGACGTGAAAATAATATACCTACAATAAAATTAAAATTTAAATAACCAAATTTTTTTTTCTCATTTCTCAGTGATTCCAAAGTTTATCATGAATAGTAACATACGGCAAATATTCATAGAAAAAATCCATATAATTTTAAACATTATCGATGCTATCAAAATAGTGACTCGAGTTTATGTTAAACAAGGAACCAGTTGTGATGGTATCGTAGGTACGATTAAATAAATCTTGAGAAATATTGATGTACATATCTACATTTAAAAGTAAAATAGTGATAGCTGTTGGTTATATAAATGCAAACGCTGCTGTGAGAAAAAGCTAGCTTTCTTCTTTGTGTTTTAATTTAAAAATAGTGTATTTAGGTGTTAATTTTTGGATAGTTTGGCCTCACGATTTGGATTTTTGGTAGAAATTGAAGCGCCTTGAATTGCCACATATTATTTTCTCCCACTTTTGTAGTTTCTTCTAAATCCTGTGATGCTTGAGAACTTAATTATTTTTTGCACTTGAACGATAATTTTTTGTTTCATTTCTTGTTTTTCAATACTTTGAATAGCATTCAGGCATTTCTTGTATAGCTCTAAACTATAACGATTATTCGTCTTTTAAAATTTCTTGCCCCAATCGACGAGAGCAACTTCAATTTCACACAATAATAATCGTCTGAGTCCTCACTTTCGGAGCTAAACTTTGCCTTACATGTAACCTTTGTATTTCGAGGCCTTAAATTTTTCGGTTCAATAGAATTAGTTACAACTCTTCAACATCCTACAAATTTAAAAATATAGTTATCGATATAGTTAACGATTTCTAGTAGAATTCTATTACAAGATATTATTATCACTTTTATTTACCATTGCTTGATTTTCTCTTCATGTTGCAATGAACTATCTTCTTGAGGAACTCCTTGTTGTGATTGTTCTGGTTGCGGAACTTAAAAAATGTATATTGAGGATTAACATACTAAGAGAATAATCATGTTTTCATGAGCTCTATTACCAGCATCAAAATACGGACCCATCAATTCCATTTATTGTACAATTCGTTCCGTGTTGTCATATATAATTACTGACAAAAATGTTTGAACGAGAAATAGAATAATAAATTACTTTAGTTGATATTCGGCGTAAAGCCGATGCGCAGGGCGACGCCGCTAATCAAATTTTGTTTTGTCATCTTGCATCAAGAGTCGAGACTATTTTTTAAAGTCTGGAATAATAGTACGTTATTATTATTTTTTATAGAATTTTTTTTAATTGCATTGTAACAAGTTAAGATTAAGAACTGAATTCAACTAGACACAAGAAAACAATAAATAAAATGTTGATGTTAAAACCAGATTATGATATTTTTTGAATGATCAATAAAAGCAAAATAAAAAAATTGAATTTTTGAATGCATTTTTTTTAGAGGACGGCAATTTCCAATTTATTGTATAAATGCGAAGAATATAATCTCCAGATCTCAAGCGTCCATCGGTTTCGGTTGTAACCTATTAGGCCTGGATCAAATCTGCTGCTTTAGAAGTACTGCATTTTTTGGAGAGATCAGCAATTTATATTTATGTAGCATACAAAAAAATTATTTTGGAAGTTTGCCAAACGAAACGAATCTGTTTGATTAATTTCATAAATCACTCCACATTAATTGCATAATGCAGATAAATTCAGTTACGAATGAAGTGGCAGTAGTTTGACGACTGATGAAGCTAGCTTGATGATACCAACTAAAAATCCGGCGGGAACGTGTGTGTCAATCAAAACAATAAGTTCAATAGTCTTCTTGCTCTTGCTTGCTGAAGAAAAATAACATTTCGTTCGTATAATATAAGTAGAGATAAACCCTTCATCTGTTCGTATATTCGTAATTAAGGAATTGGATAAATGTCAATGTCGCAGAAAAACGAATTTAAATACGTTATTATAGGTGGTGGAATTACTGGAGTATTTGTTGTGGAAAAGGTAATACTTTTGTTAACTTCAACTCAATTTATCTTCTTCGTGTTTGCTGGCTGGTTGGAGACTCCAACTTGGAGTTGGAATCATTGATTTAACAAACAAATAATTTAGTTACAACAATTTAAAGACACAAGTAATTTGTATTCTGTTGATTGAAACAGGTTAGATCAAATGATGAATTGGGATCCGTATTAATGATTACCGAATCAGATGTAGTTCAAGCAGCGTCTAAAGTGAATCGAATAACAATAAACTTAGAAGAATTTATTGTGGTTGAGAAAAGCTTTGAAACGTTTAAGGATGTGGATAAAATGCTAGTCGTTATACGTGACCGGGTGGTTGAGTTGGATCCTGAAGCTCATGTGAGTGAATTTAGACGAGACCTGCTATTTAGCATCATTTGTATTTTAATGTATTACTTTTCTACAGGTAGTTAAAACATCAAAAGGTCAACTATACAAGTACGATTTTCTTTGTATATGTTCTGGGGCATCTCCGAATCTAATCTCATTTCAACAATTGGATGGTTATGAATTTACTGATCACATCCTTGGAATCCGGGACACTCATTCAGTATCTAATATATCAAAAGTCTTGTCAACATCGAACCGTATTCTTCTAGTTGGAAATGGAGGCATTGCTACAGAATTTGTGTAATTTCTTGAATTCATTTTCTTATTCATTCAATAAGGTTTGACTTTTTGACATTTTTCAGATATGAATCAAGAAACGTTGAGATAATTTGGGCTGTGAAGGATTCTTCTATATCTTCTCACTATTTCGATAATGGAGCTGCATATTTTTTATTGTGTTCAAAACAATACAAATCACAATTCGACTCATCTGAGCAGTCTAGCTCAACCAATTCGAAGAATGACACAAGATCAACAACCGTGTCTAAAAGGCTGAAATACACCACTTTTGGGACTTTGTGCGACGAAGAAACTGGAAGTGCTTTAGGACCAGATTGGCATAATGAATTTTCGCTCCATGGTTTATCTGGAACTAAAGTTGTTGATATTAATTATGAGACTGAAATAAAGCGTCTTTTCGCAACTGACGTCCATTACGATATCCTCGTGTCAGAATTTGGAATGGAAGAAGCTAATGGTAATTTATGTAGTCCTTAAAGCCAAATAAGTTTTTAGTATTTATTAATGCCTATATTATAAGTTTTAAATTTTTCTGATCTTAGAAGCCAAAAACTGGAAGGTTTATGTGGAGTTGACGAATGGTAAACGAGTTGGAGTGGATTGGATTCTTTCGGCGACCGGAGTTGTACCTAATTGTAGTTGGTTTCCTGGTATTAAAGACAACGAAAACGGGATCCATGTCAACGATTGGATGCATACATCACTCCCGGATGTTTACGCAGCAGGTGATGTCTGCTTTCCATCATGGCATTGGCAGAAACATTGGTTTCAGGTACACATTTTAGTTTGTTAGAGTTAGAAGATTGCTATAATGCTAAATACAAAATTCACTTTTGACAGATGCGATTATGGAGTCAAGGTAGGACTATGGGTATTTGCGCTGGTAATTCTATGACCATGGCTGCTGATTTATCAAGTAGTGACAACGAAAGGTAATACCGTTGATTGTTGTTATGTTTATTTCACCAATTTAAATTCTTATTATTGTATTCTTAGAGCTAAACGTACACCTTTAGTGGAAGAACTAATTGAGAAAAAGTTTCCATTAGAAACTAGAAATGAAATGTTCGGTGGATTTGATATTTTTACTCATGTCACGAAATTCTTTGGATTTAAGGTTATACTATTAGGACTTTACAATGGCCAAGGAATTCCAAAGGAAAATCAACGTATTGAACTCAGATGTACACCCAGTGACGAATATATCAAGGTGAGTTAAATGGAATAACGGGTGGAATTGGAATAATTTAAAGTTGACGTTTTTGTTAAATAGGTCGTGATAGAAAATGATAGAGTACAGGGTGTCGTACTTATAGGTGATACTGGATTAGAAGAAACTTTTGAAAATATGATCCTGTGTCAACTTGATATTTCTAAAATTGGAAATGGTGCTTTGTTGGATCCTAACATAGATCTTGAAGATTACTTCGATTAGCACAACGAGTCAACGACATTATTTACTGGATTATGTTCAACTTAACATAACGTTTCTTCCTAATTATTAATCGCTCTTACACTATTGCATGGGAATGTTATTATTCTTGAATGGCAGCAGCATTTGCATTTGCATTCTACTGATTCTGCGATGATTCTTTTTTCTTCAAAGTTGCTAAAAGTCTATCATTACTTTTGCACTCAGCTTCTAACTCCTTCAAGCATTTTTCATACGCTACTTTTTGATCGAGTAACTTTTGAAGCTCATGCTGAAGCTTTTCAACTGAAATTTAAAAAACATCAACTTTCGCAGGGTAAGGGTTAAGCTAATTTAAGAAAATTACCTGAAATTCTTTCGGTCTGTTGTCGCTTATCAACTTTAGCGCATGTGTCTTTCATACCCTCGTGTAGAACTGATAATTGATTTAAAAAATCAATTCTACCTGCTGCAGTATGTGATACCCTAAAATGGGAAAATAAAAGTCAATTTCTAAAATATTACAAATTGGATTCTTTTAACTTACTGATGATATGAATCAACAATTGAATTAAGTAAAGAGAGTTCTTTTTCTAAATATCGCTTAGTATCTTCTAAAGAGTTGTACAGGCTAAAGAACTGCTTCGTTTGACGATGAGTTGCAGAAACTAGAAAAGTTGAAAACACATTTTTTCTTAGCATTATTTTTAGTATCACATGACAGATTAACTATACCTTGGTTATAAAGTTCAGCAAATCGTAATCGGTATTCTCGCAATTCTGTTCGATTTGGTATCTGCTCAACTTGGCGTTGGAGCAGAGCTAATTTCCTGTTTACTGCTCCTAACTCTGCCTTTCCAGCTTCTAGTCGCTCCTTTGCTCGCTGAAGTTGTGCTTCAATATCACTTGAAGGAGTATCAGTATCATCTGGTACAAGATTTATTAGTTAGTATGATAAGATTTAATGAGGAGTATACAAAATGTAGTATCAGTACCAGATTGGGAAGCCAGAGCTTGCAATCGCTCGAGCTCAGAGTTACACATTTCTTTGAACTGTTTCTCATCAGATTTGAGACGTTCATAAGTGGCAATCAAGTTGTGAATTTCTTCAGAAGTACTGTCATCTTTGCATTTTGCATTTGAATTCTCTTCAATTTCTTCAGATTCACGATCTAAATCTGTTAGCTTAATTTTAAGATTTTCTAATTCAATTCTGAGGTCTTCAAGCTTAGACTTTTTATTGGCTTCTTCTTCTTCACATGACATCAATTTAGAAGTTAATACATCATTCTGTTCAATTAAACTTGACACCAGGTTTGCACATTCTGTAGAACTAGTTCCATTGACCTGACCAAAGAAAGGAGGTTATTAGCGATTTTTGTTATAATTATTATTAGCGTTATGGCTTACAGCGTTCTGAAGCTCTGACATTTTTATTCTCAGATAATGAACCACTGTAGACTGAACATTTAACGAAACGAAACACAACTAAAGAATACAGAACAATTGAATAAACTGACAGAACTTCTGTCATGTCACAGAAGCGTGTTAAGAAGATCGAAACTTAACTTCACCTCTGTCTACCACCAACACTACTGCAGACACGACGACGCCTCTTAAAGGAATAATATGCTTCCTTTCATCCGTAATTAAGCATGATATAATAATTAATAACAAAAAATATGTTAGTTTAAATTGTTATGATAGTTGAGGAAGTTCTTTAATTTTCGTAATTAATTTTGATATTTCTTTTGTTTAATAATTGTTCCGTTTATCGCTAACTTTTTAAGTGAAAATTAGATGACTCATCCCGTTGCGTTGTAAAAATTCAAAACAAAACACAGCTGACTGATACCAACATACAAAAAAAAGAATATTTAATTTGATCTTAATCAATCAGGGTCAGAGAACCGGTGCATTACAAGAACAGAAGTCATAAAAATAAAGTAAGTAAAAAAGTTTTATAATTAAAAATTATTCATATTTTGGAATAAATTCTTTGTATTGTTTAGTTCTAAGAATTCCTTTATCGACTGACTCCTCCAACATCTACGATCTACCCGCAGCGCTTACTCCCCATTTCTCCAATCCACTAATTAGGAGGATAAGAGAAAACAAGTTCATCCAAATCCTTTGATACTTAAAGGTTCGAGAGTGTGTCAACTGCTAATTGCGAAGACATGGTATTAAAATAATAATTAATTATAATTTTGTATCTGTTGTCTGTGTACTGAATTAATTTTTGTTTATTTCAACTTTAATAGCACGGCCGTCAAAAAGTTCTACAGACTGTTGAGGAAGAACAGAAGAAAGCTAAAGAAAGGAATAAAAAACTTCAAATATACCAGAATGCCATGAAATTTATATTTGCAAAGGTATGACTTACTTTTCACAAATTAAGATTGACTAGCAATTTAGTAAGTTTTATTTACTTTTTCAGAGGTCTGTTAAGGAATTTGATGATGAACTAATGCAAGTATCTGGGCAAGTATTGGCTGCAAATCCTGATATCGGAACACTATGGAACATAAGAAAAGAAATTCTACTTTTAATGAAAGCCATTCCGTAAATTCAATTTTAATTATGTATTATCGCAAAAGTCTACACCATGGATATAATTTTTAGGGACTGTGATTTTCCATCAGTTGTTACAAAAGAGTTGGAGTTGACACAAGTTTGTTTCAAATCTAATCCCAAGTCATATGGAGCTTGGCATCACCGTTGCTGGCTAATGCAGCAGACACAGTTTGAAAGAGTTTCAGAAGAACTTAAACTATTATCAACATATCTTAAGTTTGATGATAGAAACTGTAAGAATTAGAAGTTAAATTAGTTCTAAAATGTATAAATTGATTTTTTAACTTATAGTTCACTGTTGGGACTACCGGAGATACCTGCTGAATAACAGTTCGTCTATGAGTCTTAAACAAGAATTGGATTTCACAACTGAGAAAATTATATCAAATTTTTCTAATTATTCATCTTGGCATCTTCGCTCATCAATCCTACCAAATATTTCAAACAATTTCCTTAAAGATGAGTTGGAATTGATCAAAAATGCAGCATTCACGGATCCCAACGATCAATCTGTGTGGTTTTATTACAGATGGCTCTTAAAGTCGCAACTTGTTGAAGGTACGATTAACTTAACTTATTTTTGAATTTTAAGCATGGTATGAATTTAATTTGGATTTTAGAGCCTCCAACACTCTTATTTGCTTATGAAGGCGAACAAAAAGGTCTCCGAGCACTTTTATGTGTATTCAACATTCCAGTTCAGAATCCAAGTGAATTACATCCTGTTCTAAATGATGATTCGTTCCAATCAATTTGGAATGTTTCCAAGCCCAGTAGTTGGTCAAACCCTTGGAATAACTCAAGATCAAAGCTTTGGAGTTTAGACTTAAACCAAGAACCAGTAGCAATAGCCGCATCTGTGATTGAAAAGTTTAAAGAATTTCCAAATCATTTTGACAAAGAAACTCAAGTAAAACTAAAAAATAAGGTTGAATAATTATAAACTTTTGTCTTCTACTATTTATAGCCAAAATCTGTGGAATTTGAAAAATTGCTACGGAACGAATTGGAGTGGGTATCAGAACTGAATGAGTTAGAACCTGACAACAAATGTAAGTCAACAATATTTTGTTATATCTTAAGTTATTTTAAATATAAAATATCATTTCAAGGGCTTTTGTCAACTTTGATCTTATTAATGCGACTCATCGACTATCGAGGATTCAAATCCGAAATCAGTGATAATCTATCCAAACTCATTGAACTTGATCCAAATCGGACAAATTATTATTTGGATTTACGTAAGTTTGAATCAAAATTGAAAGTAATCGTAGTAGACTAATAGAAAGTTTTTTTAGGATCAAAGTACATCATGGAGTGGAAATTGGTGGACTTTCAACCTCTTGTTGATGAAATCGATCTGTCTAACCTTGGCCTTACTTCTGCATACTACCTGGAACGTCTCTGTGCCGTAAGGGTTGTCAATCTAAGTGGCAACCACTTGAATGAATCCGTCTCACTTTCAGCTCTTTTAACTTGTGAACGTTTGATTCTTCAAAAATAATTATTTAATTTTTTGGATATTTATTAAATAAGGGGTAATATTTGTTAACTATCACTTCATTTAATGACAAAGTGATAATAATTATAAATGCAATTATTATTACCGAGCAAGCGATATGGACAGGGTTCATAGGTTTAAAATTATAATCTAACTCAAGTGCTAAACTACGCTTTTCATAGATCTATTGAGATAAGTATTTAATTGATATTGGATTGGAAATATTTATTTTCCGTAGAAATGATTATCCTCATCATTGATTGATAATGATATCGCATTAGAAAACTTTATTTAAATAATATAATTTATGCACTTATGTCGAATAAGTTATCATTCAAGTTCAGCTAGTCAACATTATTAACTAAGTAGATTTAATCGGTCTAGTTGCAAGTTTATTGCAAAATTTTCCGAGAGAAAATTTTCAAAATGAAATTCAGTGTAGCTTTGATAGTTTGTTTCTGTGTGTCAACTGGTAAGTGACCATCTTTTTCTTTTTAAAACATAATTTTATAACGCTTTTGTGTTTTAGGTTTGGCGAAAGTTGTAGACAAAGCCATAACAAGTGCTATCTTTAATCTTTGGAAAAGTCAAGTAAGTTATAATAAAGAGTTGTTGGATTTTTTCAATAATTAGATTTTAATTTTTAGGTTTGCTACGACCATTATGGATGTTTCTCAGACGACGCTCCATGGACATCATTCCTGCGTCCAAGGGCTGGTCTCCCAAATCCACCATACGAAGTAGGAACTCGATTTCTTCTTTTTACACGATCAAACAGATATGAAGATTTTGAATTAATGTCGGATAATGAAGTCATCCTTGGATTTTCTCCATATAACAAAACGAAACAAACAGTATTTCTCATTCATGGATTTACTGATAGCCATTTGTCACCTTGGATGGTTCAAGCGAAGAATGCTCTTCTGGACAAGGTAAAAGAATGCAGGATTTTCAGAATTTGATTTGAAATATATTACTTTTCATATCATAGGAAGATATCAATGTAATTTCAGTTGATTGGGCACCAGGTGCAAAGAGGTATAAAACATTATTTGTGTAATTAAAAGATTACTGAACATAAAGTAGCTGATAACATCATTGACTTTGACAAAATTAATATCAGGTCTTATCTCCGGGCAACTAATAATGCTAGGATGGTTGGAGCTCAACTTACAAGATTGCTCAAATTTTTAGTATCGAAAGCTGATTTAGATTTGGATAGAATACGAATCATTGGACATTCAATTGGAGCACATGCTGCTGGTTACGTTGGAGAAGCATTCCAGGGATCTATTGGACACATCACAGCCCTTGACCCTGCAGGGTCTTATTTTGATGGGACTGATATTGTCGTTCGTTTAGACGCAGGGGATGCAAAAAATGTCCACGTTATACATACAAATGGTCAGAGTTTAATTGGAATGGGAATGAAGAATTCCGTTGGACATGTGGATGTATATCCTAACGGAGGAAAAACTCAACCTGGTAAACCACGATAAAATCTTACTTTGAATAATATAATAATTTGAATTGTTAATTTCAATTCCTTTAAGGATGCTCTGATACTCTCATGAGTTTGATTGGTGCTATTGGAAATTTGATTTCATGGGACTTTGAAGGAGCCATTGGAGAATTTGCATGCTCTCATGTCCGTGCTGCAGATTACTACGTAGAATCCATCAAATCACAATGTCCGTTCGTTGCACATAAATGTGATAGCTACGATGACTATCAAAAGTTAGAACTGACTCAAAAAATCAGCTCGCGTTTTAACTCATGTACCTAATTGGAATAATTTTTTACAGTGGAAATTGCTTCTCTGCGTGTGCAGCATCAGGACAATGTGCTATTTTAGGATATGGTGCTGAGAAACACTCAGGTTCTAGAGGAAACTATTACCTAAGCACTTCTGACAAAAGCCAATACTGCAGTAAGAAAATTACAACACAAATATGTAGATACGATGATAATAATTATTATTTTACAGTGCAAACAGCACAATTTGACACAAATGTGCTTTCAAGTCAACCAAAGACGGATGGAGTCCTTTCATTTAAAATTGGCTATGACGGTGAAATTTCAGATAAATACGTTGTATTTGAGTAAGTGATTCTAACTTATATTTGAAAGGAGTAAGTTAATTTTTGTTAATTTTATAGCGGAAAAATGACTGCGGGTCAAATTCTTGAAAAATGGGTCCATATTTCAAGTAACATAATGACTTCACCTTCAGTCAAACCCACCCTTCATGCAAGATATGAACGCAATGGTATTATACCAATTCTGCAACCTCGTTATCTAAAGCTTGACGCAATCACTCTTTACGTAGTGAATGAAGACTTAAAACTTGAAGCGTAAGGAACTATCCGTAAATTATTCATTATCATAAATCTAATGCGTTATTTTTTTTTACCAGAATACACTATTCTGCTGTCACACTTGACGCTGGGACAGATTCAATCCTTAAACCACTTAACTGAGTATCAACAAATTAGAAATCGAGATAAGTTCTGATTATTTTATGAAAAACGGTATTTTATGAAAATGATTTTACAAAACTTGAAATCAATCGATTATCTTTTTGAATACGAAGAATAAAATTAAAGTATTTAATTGGAAATGAAAGAAAGTACAAAAACCCTAAATTACAAAAGATTATTACACCAAATTGTTTTTAGAATAAACTAGCAAAATAATTTTCAATTGAGATCAAATAAAATAAGTAAAAACAAAGCATAGATCAAATAATTAAACTTTTATTTCAAATGAATAATTAATTATCGAATTAAAATTTTCCTAAATGTTAATGCTAGTTAAGGTGTACCCTAGGCTAATTCTCATCCCCACCCCCACCGTAATACCATCCCATTTCATTTTGTTCCATCCCCTCTCTTCCATCTTGTTGTTAACCCATTTCTTCTCCTCCATCTTGTTGTATTGAATGCTTGTACGTTTTGTGCTGAATACTTGTACTTCCAACCTAACA
>JAQGCN010000679.1:0-16207 GCA_034699725.1 Friesea truncata | reverse complement strand
TTGTTTTTTACATGTGAGTGAATGAGAGTAAAATCCAGTGGTGGGGAGGGGGAGTCTGGAGGAAAACCGTCCTTAATCTACAGATAAGACTAAGATCCTTTCACTTTCCAACGTTCGATTAAAAAAAACCAAGCCATCTTTTCATTAATGGCGAATCTCAAAATTAGATGCAAAACCCAAAGAAGTCTCTTCTAAAACTTTATAAAACATCCTCAAAAGCCTGACTTCGAATTCGGAATTTGTTTAAAAGACAATTTATTATTGTGCAGATTAAATTTTTTTGGAACAAAAAGTGATTGTTTAGTCAAAAATTCTTCAACTCGTCCTGTCCACTGACAGACGTACGGACATGATGATTTAAGCCCGAAAGAGGGCTAATATAATAATAATGGGCTTTTGGTAAAATGACGATATATTTAATTCCAAAAGTGATCGAAATTTTTGTTATCATGATTCGTGATTTCCTAATTTTTTATCTGATGATGATGACCTTGAGAAATAAGAATAATTTTTGTCTAACAAAAGCAAGCGACTTGTCAGTTTTGACAAAGACAAATGATGCATTCGTGACAGCTCCCCGGGTTCCTTCAAAGTGGAAAAGTGAAGAAGGGAGGAGGAAGGACGGTAAATGGGATGATAATGGACCTGAGTGGAGGAGAAAAGATTGGGAAGCATTTACTTACTTTGCATGCGATGAAAGTAAGTAAGTTCTTCTAAAGTGAAAGTGATGAGAAAAGAATGGGTTTCTCATCTTTCCTACCACACGTTGACTTTAGAATATCCGTCTTCTTCCGTTGTAAAAAGTTTTGTGGAGAAAGTTGTTGACAAGTGAATGAATGTGAGCTGGGCTGACAAAGGAGTGAGTGGAGAAAGTACATGACAGGCGTTGGTGAGCCTTTAATGCCTAAACATAACCTCGTAAGATTTTCACCGTCATAATATTTCACTCAGCCTTGTCTCCGTTAGTGGAGTTGGTGACAATTTATGCTTCCCTGTCTCTCATTGGCTCATGCCACTGACAGGAGACCTAGGAGAGGACTACGACTAGGCTTTAGAAGACTTTTGATAAATGACCTACTCCCTGTAATTGCCTCCTAAGTTATGAGTTCTAGCAGGAGAAATGAAATATGGTAGCGTTCCACACGCAATTACAGCCAGGTTATTTATCTCTCTTCCTCGTTGGGGAACTTCCTCCATTCAAGTTCAGAAGAGAAAGAGAGCTCCATATGAGACCATAAAGGAAAGAAAATATGAATTATGACTCCTGTCTTTCTCCATTGTAATATCTCCATAGTTGGAAAATGTTCTACAAGAACAGGACTTAGAACCATTCATTCTCTTCCGCTACACTCTATTCACTCATGATCCTCTTCTCCCAGTAGAGAGCCACAAGAGCCACGGAATATTACTTTCTCTTTTCACTTTACGAAGAAACACTCCCTTTCGAGTCAGAGAGCAGCTGATTTGTATTGAGTTCGACTCCATGACTCCAACAAAAATGGGAATTTATGACCAAGAGTTCAGAATCCATGAAAAATGGCCAATTCTTCATTCTCTGAATTTTACTTTCACTTGGATGCTTTCTCTCTTATAAAAATTAACACTCTGGACACCTTCTTTCATCCTTAACCTATGCATTCCAGACGACATGCGAAATGTGACAGTGGTGGTGGTCGTGGTAAGGAAGGGAGCTTGAACTTCGAAGCAACTTAAAAATCTGGTGCTAATTTTTCCCAAGTGGTACTGCATTAGCATCTTTCTCCTCCATATTTTTGTAGAAGTTATGACGTTAAAGTTAAAGTGGAAAAAAACTTTGAGTAGAGCGTGTAATAATGATTGTGAAATGCGATGTGATCCCATAATGTAAGTGATGTAAAAGGGGTTGAGGAGTCAGTTTTATTGAACAATATGATACGCTGAGAGGGTTTGGAAAATGGGCTGAAAACTTTAAGGCTTTATTTTCCCTTGGAAAGCTTTTCTAAAAGAGAAAGGAGATCCCGATTACATTAAGCCCCACAACTTGACTTGACACGATGGTGTACTTTCCGGCTTTAGTTTCCAGGGGATGACCCATTCAAATTTCCTCATGTTTCACACTATTTTTTCTTAGAAAGTGGAAAAAGCTTTTCTCTCCTTTTTCCCTCTTTCTTGTTAAGAGTTAATATTATTTTACGGTCCCCACCAGTTTACACTCTAAGGCTACTTTACTGTTATTTCCTTTATCTCTCTTTTCCTTTTTGTTCCTTGATCCCTTTACTCGTATAAAACCAATTTGAAATAACTAAAACTTAAAGAGAAAGTCTGTCTCTGAAAACTAACCAAGATTAGATTACTTTCTCCTTTCACAAATCCTAATAACACATAAAAACAAACAGTTCACACTAACAAATGGAAACAATTCTTCCAAAAATCATCACGATTTTCTTAAATGGAACATACACTTACACTACAATCAAATAGAACTTTACTAGAAAAAATAAAAATTAATATTCCAAATTTTTTTTATTATTATAACTAATCAACAACTCTCTGAATATTTTAAAAGAATCCATTTCAATAAAAAAAATTTTATAAAAGCATTTTATAAATCATATTCGTATTCAGCAAACATGTCAGAAATATTTTGAATTTTTTAGAAAATACGAAATAATTAACAAATTGACTAAATATTTCAGCAAAAATATATTATAAACTCAGTTGGATAAAAAAATATTAAAAACTTTGTACAAAATGCACTCAAAAAGATAATTTTGCAAACGGAATTCTGCGCATGCTTACGCACTTTACTGTGTTCACGACAGACAGCTTGTCTACGGGACGGGAATCTCCCCTGCTATTTGTAAACACGGGTTGTCAACTTAGTTAAGGTTTCACATAACAGATGACTCTTTTACCCAAGCCAACAAATACACCCTTAATTTTTAAAAAGTTTTAGGTGGAATTTAAGTTATACAATCACAAAAAAAAACTCTAAAATGAATTTGAAAAGCTTTAACGCTAATCTGTGAAAAAAATTATAACTTTAAAATGTAAACCTTGATATACATTTTAGCTTCAATGTCGGGGAAACTTTTGTGTTATGCCGTGTTGCTCGACAGTCGAAAGTTAAAAATGAATATTAGTGGAACATTATTAAACTTTTCAATAATTTCGACGCCAATAACCAAAAAAATCACATTCAACAGATACAAATTTAATTGTGTTAGTTCACTTCATTACCAGTTTAAATCTTGCATGATTTTAATAAAGTTAAGTTTATTCAGTTTTAATTTTACATTTTAAAGATATAAAAATGAAGGATGAAGGGTATGTATGTGACATTGACATGTAAAAGGAGAAAATAGTGAAAGAGACAAACAGACGAAACAATCAATTTATTTTTTCTCTTTTCCTCACCCAATAAGCCTCAGGTTCTTCCGTCCCTTTCAATCTGTCACACATCCCTTCCTTTCTGTCAAGAAAAGAAGATTCCTTTTTGTTCTGGAAGACTGGAGTCTCCAGGATAGAAGAGTCAGAATCTTAATTTTCAATCTCTGGAGGTGATAGTAAAGGATTCTATATCTCTCCTTTGACATCCAAAGATCGACACGACGATGTCAGTCTCATTAAGTTTCAACTGATGGGACTATGATTCCAAAACCAAGGAACGCCTTGAGCAGTCTTGTTTTAGTCTAGAAATCAATGTCAGGAAAAGAGAGAGATCAAAATGATAAAATTATTCATGCATGAGAAATCAAATATTACTCCTATTAATAAATTAAGTCAATTTATGGTGTATTCATTCATAATTACAAAAAGGTTTTTGATCAAAATTATAATTTACCTGGAAACGAATGAAAAGTGTAAGCTTTATAACAAGTTCTGCATAAAATTAATTTGTCTTTTTGTTTGTCACAAATAAATTCGGAATCGGAGTTGTTCGAATTCGAAATGAATAACTATTACGAAATTCTTGAACTAAGCTCAAATGCTTCACCTTCTGACATCAAAAAGGCATATCGACGCCTAGCTCTCCAATGGTAAGAAGAATTTCTTTCATCACATTTAAAAGAACAGGAATAATCCCCGATTTTAATCTTCTAAGGCACCCTGATAAAAATCCAAGCAATCAAGCTGAAGCAACACGAAAATTTAAAGAAATCTCAAACGCTTATGAAATTCTTGGAGACCCTGCGAAACGCCGGAGTTATGATGAAGGTTTAAATCGTAATGGTCGCTCTACCTCCACCAGTGAAAATTATTCCCACGAATTCACTTCATCGTATCGCTTCCATAATCCAGAAGAGATCTTCAAGGCTTTCTTTAAAAAATTTGAAAACGAATTTCAAGAATTTGAAAACGAATTTGCAGGATTTCATACAGGATTCTTTCCTACATCTCCCATTTTCACCGATCCGTTTATGACTGGAACTGGAGGAATGACTGACACTTATTCAACATCTACCAGTACAGTCATCAGCAATGGTCGTGCAACTACAAGAAAAGTTACAGTAACTGTGAAGAATGGTGAAGAAGTCACGGAAGTGTTTGAAAATGGAGCACTCGTCTCTCGAACTGCTCGACAACTTGCTAATCAAAGTCTGAATTGGGGTAGTGCTGGAAGCGATGGAGCAATGTCAACTTTTCGCAAGCATAAGCGTCCTCGTTATGATGATGAATAAATTATTTATCCTTATTTATATTGGGGGAAGCTTCATGTCCAAATCCAAATCAATATTCAATTGCTTGTAATAAATAAATTCATTTACACGCAAATAAATTCTAAAGTGAAAGCTAACTTTCACCTTCATTTTTCTCTGAACCTCAACGACAAGCGTTGACGAATTTGCATTCGAAACAGAACTTGCCATTTTCGTTGCTTTCCAATTTTATTAAATTAAATTAATATTTCATTAAAACCTTGAATGATATCCTTAGAAACCAAACTTAGGCGAAAAGCAAGTTATGATTTGATTTCATCAACAGCTTGAAATTCTTGAAAATTAATTAGCAAATTCTGGATAAAATTAATTTTATTTTCATTTATTTTCGCTTCATTGATTTATAAATTTATTGGTGTTTGTCACAAATAAATTCAGAGCTCTCCAAAATGATTAACTTTTATCATGTTTTGCAAATTAGCGAGACAGCTTCACAGGCTGAGATCGAAATGGCTTACGAAGCCTTGAAAATCAAATGGTAAGAATTGATTAATCCCATTCCAACCAAGAGAAATAATCTTAATATGATTCCTTATTTAAGGCATCCAGATAAAAATCCAACCAATCAGGCTGAAGCAACACGAAAATTTAAAGAAGTTTCAAATGCTTATGAAATTCTCGGGGACCCGGCAAAGCGCCACAAATATGATGCAGAATTAAGAACATCTCGTCGCCATTTCCGTGGCTTCAAGCTTCCAGGCTTCGAACTCGATGAAAGCATTCAAGAATTGAATGAATCGATGGAAAGCTCTCGCAAATTCTTTGATGAATTCGGCAGAAAATTCCAAGAAGGGATGAACATGAAAGACAATAAAGAGAAGACTTTCAACAATAACTTCACTCGTACATATACGAAAACATCGAAGGTGACCACAATGAGCGATGGTACTAAAGTGGAAGAAATTGTTGAAAGCGGATCGTTCGTTCCTCAAGGCAGTCAAACACCAAAAACTTCTGATGGAGATGGTACATCCAATAAACCTGGTTGGCTCTACAAATTCATTCGTGGGGTGCAGGATTTCTTTTCTCAAATGAAATGCACTAAGCCTTCCAAGAAATAAGGCTTACAGTTACAACAAACTCATCAAAATAATCGTCCTAGTCAAGAATAATGCAAATCAACTTTTCAAAAATCAAATCAATCTGAAATATTCTACAGTTTAACTGTTTCACACTAGTGTTTATCTTATTCATATCCCATTCTTGTGTTAATAAATTATACATCTCTAAAAATTAAAAAAAAATCAATCTTCAAAACATTATGGTTTACTTTCAAGTAATTTTTCTAATACTTCATTGCATTACGCGAATAAATTCTAAAACGAATTCACATTCATTTTCAACTTAACTTTATTCAAATATTCATACTTTTGGTAAAATTTTTATAAATCAAAAGAACACTTTATTTCTTTTAAGTCAATTCAGTAAATTAGTATTATTTGAGAGAGTGAAAAAGTAAAAATAAACGTTAAAGGATCAGAAAAATAAAAATAAAAGAAGGGTTAGTTTTACTTCTATTTCACTAAATTAAAGAAAGAAACTTTGGTAGACTGTTTGTCATTTGATAAGACGAGAAACACTTTCATTTCAATTGTATCACTCTGAAAACAAATGGAAAATTGTCCAAAATATCTTCTTTTTCCTTCCATTGGATTTGGATGTAACTAATACCAATATCACTGGTCGTACAACTATCACCAATGGAACTGCAACTAACTTAAATATTACTGAGCGTACAGTTATCCTCAATGGTGCTTCATTTATCAACAAAAATAATAACTACGAGAAACTTTAAAGCGATAGTGAGCAATTGTGAAAGAAGTCTATGAAAATGGAACTCTTTTTTCGAACCACTGGACGAATTGTTTCCGGGCTGGAACCGGTGATGGCTTTACAATCAACTGATCACAAGCACAAAAGTACTCGTTACGAAGACTGAATTGCTTACTTATCATTTAAATTTTGGGAGTTAGTGGAAGTCAGTTCGCCGCTATTTATAATTAATTCCTAGGAAACAAAAGCTATAGAATTCTGTTTCCAACAAATTAAAAAAAAATTGACTTCGTTTGTTCAGAATTTCATTAAATCCATTTCATGAATTTGTAGTCCGGACTTCTCTTCTCACAAATATCACCACCGCCATTTTAAGATGGAGAATTACTATGAAACCTTAAAATTAAAACCAACAGCTTCTCAAGCCGAGATCAAGGAAGCTTACAGACGTCTCGCAAAAGAATGGTTAGAATTTTGCAACAAAATTTTTAAATCCAGGAATAATCAAGAATCAACAATTCTTATTCAGGCATCCTGATAAAAATCCAACTAATCAGGCTGAAGCAACCGAAAAATTTAAAAAAATTGGTAAGGCATATGAAATTCTTGGAGACCGTGCAAAACGCCAACAATATGATGCTGATTTGAATAATTCTCGCGGAGACAATAATACTTCCCGTGGAACTAAACGCTCTTACGACTTTTATACAAACGATTCCAACAGCTCCTTCGAATTCAACTTTCACAATTGCAATGTAAACTTTGCAAGAGGAGGAAGTGCGAATACTCAAGGAAGAAATACAAATGGTCATACAACAAATATAAATGGCGATGTAACTAAAAGGAATTTGAATGGCCGTACACTTATCATGAGTAAAGATGTAACAAATACCAATATTTCTAGTCATACAACTATCCTTAATGGGGTTGCAACTGATGTCAATATCACTGGTCGTACTGTTGTCATCAATGGAAGAGCTAATAATTTAAATATCACTGCACATACAATCACCATCAATCAAGCTGCATATAATTTAAATATCACTGGGCATACAGTCATCATCAATTCTACTGCAGCTAATTTAAAAGTTACTGCGCATACAGTTATCATCCGTGGTGTTTTATTCATCAACAAAAATAAAAATACGAGAAACATTTCGGTGAAGGTGGAAAATGGAGAAGAAGTGACAGAAATTCATGAAAATGGATCACTCATTTCTCGAACTACTCGAAGAGTTTAAACTAGAAATGGTGATGGGACAGATCAATGGCCTAAACGTGGTCGTTACGAAGATTAAATTAATTTTCTAAATTAAAATCAATATTCATTTTGATTGCAAATAAAACACTTTCACCTTGGTTTTAAAGCTAAGTCCCGCTTCAAACACCGCTTCAATATTGGGATGCCTTCCTTCAGGGACGGATCTCAAAGAAATCTATTACATTTAATCACATTAGTGCTTTTATATTTGTTACTTTAATAAAACAGAGTATGAAAACATTTACAATAAAAAAAATTCATATCAGTTAAGTCCTTGCAATCGAAAAACAGAACAGGACTGCATTTTCTATTTCTGTTTTTGAATTCATTTCAGTAAATTTAAGTACTTGAGAGAGGATTAGCAGTACAAAAGTAAAAAAAAAATGTTTAGAAGTGAAGTAAGGACAAAATAACCATTGAACTTTTACTTTCCTATTTCATTAAATTAAAGAAAGAAAGAAAAATTGGAAGACTGTTGTCATTTAATAACACGAGAAACAAACCCTTTCATTCAAATGGTATCATTCTGAAAACAAATGGAAAATTGTCCAATAATCCAAAATATCTTCTTTTCTCTTCCATTGGATTTGGGATTTAGTCCAGTTGAAGTGAAAAGGATGAAAGGAGGGTTAATTATGTTAGAAACGAGTCCTTCTCGACTCTTTAATTTTTACGAGGATTCCATTTTCTTCTCAATGTGACAGTAATGCCTCATCAATGGGAGTTGACAAGGAAGAGTTAGTAGAGCTCTTTGTTTTTTCATTCCATTAAAATCCTCTTTCTTTCCTTTTAAGTTTTAACTCTGAGTTCTTTCTCCTCCATTAGATTAGAATTTGTCTCCGGTTAGCTCGTGTTAATGGGGTTTGGGACCGATAAGTTATGCTTTTATTACCCAACTAAAACTTCCTCTGAGATTTACTTACACAAAGAAAACGACGATAATATTGTTACGTATATACACAGTGCAGCACAATGTGTGCAAATTGATCTCACTTTCACATTTTAACTTTCTTTTTTTTTCACAATTTGGAGAAAGTCATTTTTAGTAGTTTAGTAAACTTTAATCATGTTTTTTATAAAATCTTTGCATAAATCTTTATGAAATAATTTATTTTATTGTATAAATTTCTGTAGTAAGCATTAGATTTAATGGTTGAGTGAAAATGAAGCGATTTGAGTTTTTGGATACTTCATAAATTCTGATATGACGTAATCCCATAACTTGCGTGAACTAAAGCCTCATTAAAACTTATTGGAGTGAAATAGTTGGGTAATAAGGGGGAAAGTATAGAATGATTATGACTTTGGGAAGTTCAAGTGTCTGAGTTTGGAAGGAATGATGAGGCTCTTTCCGTATTATGACTATGACTATGACCTCCCTCATTTTCAACTTAAATGGTTCATAAACAGGGTTTTAATGGTTCCCGTTCCACCAAAAATTACTAGTTCGAAGAAACCCAAGAGTTCCCGAGAGGGACTCTTGGACTCAGATTCCGAGACAACTGTGACACTGATTATCCGCTTGTCACCCGAATACAGTAACCAGTAATGGCGGTCGGTAAGTTGTAACCTACGATGGACGAGGTAAGTTTAAAAGCTCGTCATAAAACCCAAAAATATCATCATCAGAGATAGATACATACATCGACATACACACTCCACCGATAAAACTGGAATGAACGGGTGTCATATAAGAATCTGCCAATAAACAACATACAAACGCCAACTGCTTCCTATTTTTTTAGAGTTAAATCGTTAAAATACGACTGTAATAAATATGAATACGTCTTCTACATGAAACATGAATTTTTGTATAAATAAAGCCATTATGACTAAACTGTGTTTAAAGTTTGTTTTGAATTTAGGTGTCGTCGTAAGTTATGAAGACAAAGACAAGTTGGAAGAAACCAAGGAAGGATAGTGGGGTCGATTAGTGGTCGTCTGTCATTGTCACAGGGATGCTTTAGAGAAGTGAGTGTCAGTTTAGAAGAGATCCCATCAATCATCTCTATTTCCGTTTTTCCTCTTAACTTTCTTTCTTTCTTTGACTCAAGTGATCCTTCGTCTTCAACTCTCGTCCTTCCCGTCTGTCACTAATGATAATGAATGCTGATTCATAACACTTACTTTCAGAAATAATCACCTTTTATTACAAAAACTTGAAATCTTATTCTCAACCATAAAAAATGTGAAAGTCAAGAATCTTGCGTGAAGAAAGAAGCGTGTGTCTTGAATGAGAAAAGAGAAATATGAATATTTTATCTATTGAGGAAATAAATCTGGCTGAATGATTTTCCTGTCATGTCTTTTGTTTTATGAATGAGAAGAAAGATGCTGAGAAAGTAAGCATTTTTTTCTTATGAAGAAGGAAGATGGAGAAAACTCATTATTTCTTTTTTTATTACTGCTTTCACTTTTGTGAAAAATAAAATAATCCAATGAAAATGAAAAAAAACGAAGAAATCACTATACTGGACTTTGATGCGTTTATGATTTTGATTTTCGAAGCAATTTTCGAAGCAAATCACTTTCGATAATCTGTAATGGATATATTTTTTCACAAGTTGAAAATTTTTAAAAAAATAACCAACAACAGAAAATTATGACAAAAAAATAGAAATGGATGAATTTTTTTTCTTCTGCTGTAGTCTTGAGGTTGTTTTATGATTATTTTCTGGGAGAAAAGTAAAAAAGAAAACTTGCTCCTGAAAGGTTCATTATGAAGACTCTAATTATCTCTGACAAATCTTTATTCCAAAGTGTCATCTTCATCGTTCCCCTTCGTTATCATCTGTCTCTCCTTTTTATTCCAACTCATCATCTCCCCAATTCACACGTCCTTATTCATATACGTTAAGGAATGGAGGTGGCATAATGAGGAGAAAATATCATCTAGCCTTCTTTTGCCTGTCTTCCCATGCAGAAGACACGATGACACCTGTCATCCCCTGCAAATTTTTAAATTGGATTTTTTCTTTCTCCTGACAGTTGAACAGACAGCACATTTCTTTCTCCTGTCACTCCATTTCTCCCTTCATTATCTCCATGTGTCCTTACTTTGCTTCGAGGGAGGGTGGTTGTTGTCAAAAAAACTAAAATACCCATTCTTCTTTATTCAATTGTGTTTCTTTTGCAAAAATCACTAAATGATTGGAAAGAAGCCATTCGAAGTAGTACTTGATATTAATTAGGGTAGGTGTGTGTAATGCGTGAAATCGTGTTTAGGAAATACAAGCCATCTGTCAATCAAAACGTTTCAATCATTACTAATTGAGATATAAGCCCTCTCTAATTAAAATTTAGCCTTGAGACGTCCATTTTAATGCTTCAATGCTTGTAAAAATTTACGCAGTACTTATCGTCATTTTTATATTTATTAACCCTGCTTTTAGAAATTATTCTTCCTTCTCCTCGTTTATTATGTCCATGATTTCCAATTTATTGATGAATATCACATCGTCACGATTTCTCATAAACAAGGGAATTACGAATGATCTTGATGCACGAAAAAAATAAAAATTGAATTCTCTTCAGTCTAACGATAGGAAATATAATTGACTTTTGCAATTTGTAGATTTGAAAAGACAAGCATAAAAAATAAGAATGAATGAAATGAAGAGCGATAAGTTAATAGAATGTCAAGATTTTATTAAACCATGAATCAAAATTGCCAAGTGACAATTTATTTCACTTACTCCATTAATACAGTGGGCAATAATAATAATAATAATAATCTCGTATAGTTCTCAATTTTTATTAATGCATAACTGACTCTTCATATCCACATCACGTCGTCGTCCTTTTTGAATTGACAAGTTTTATAAAAAGCTCTTTGCAGAATCAAAGAAGCTCCACACAAGGACAACGAACAAGAAAATGAAAATTTGACATGATGGATATTATTCCTTTGATCTCCAAGTTTCTTCGTGGATTTGACTGAAGAAGAATATTCTGACAGTTACAAATGTTTATGAAGACAAGAGGATTGATAAATTAATGATATTTTTAACTTTAGAGAGGTTCAGGAAGCATTTGTCACTTTGCGTAAAAATAATAATACATTTCAAAGGATTACTGCCAAATCTCTTTCTTCAGGAGACATTTTTAGAAGTGATCGATCATTGATGCAGTGATCCAGAAGCTGATCCAAGTCTACTCTGGCCATACAGTGAATAAGGATAGTAGGGACTAAATGCAGGGTGTCCAAGTGGTGGGAACCCTGGTGGGAAAAAACTAGACGTAACAGAAGGACTAGAGATGCTTGATAAGGAATTTGGATTTAGTCCATTACTGTTCCCTTTGGCATATGGATGAAACCTTCCACTTAAGGGACTAAGAGGTGGTGTTGGATATGTCCTATTAAGAAGTCCATGGGATGCTGCTGGTCCAAGAAGGGGATGATGACTTGTTGAAGGTGGGAAAAATCCAGATGGTGGATAACCAGCAGCCATTGCTGCTACTGCTAAATTCTGCACAGCTTCCTGACTTGTCCCATTTCCTAAGGATGTCGTATGACTCCGAAGATGATGGAGTAAATCATCAGAAGAGCTAAATCGTTTCCCACAATAACTATCTCCAACGAACCAATTGCAGACATAAGGCTGTAAAGTAGTAGAATTACTTGACGAGTACAAACTTCCAAGTCCCGGTGGAAATGGTGGAAGTCCAGGTAAGAAAGGAAAACTTCCAAAAGGGTTCTTATGATGGTCACATGTGATACATCCTGCTGGACAATTCTTAAGTCCACTCATACTCAATCCATGTGAACCAAGATGGCAACCCCCAGTACAAAATGGATCTCTACACTCTGAATTTAGTCCATTGGCAGCTGCTGCTGCTTTCAATCTAGCATAAGAATGGAGATATGGTGGTATCCCTGTCCCAGTTGACGATGGAACCGGTGGATAGAGTCCTGGGAAGGGTAGGCCATGTTTAAGTGCCAAATCTATTGAAGATGCAGAGTTGAAGTTAAGGTTGGAAAAATTCAATTTGGTTGACGTGGGAGGGAGGATTGAAGGTGTTGACGTAGCCAAGGTCTCACTGACAGACCCAAATGACTTTGTAGATAAAACAGAGTCAGCTGCTGTTGGTGTGGTTGTTGAAGAAGATGTCGGTGGTGATTTATTTCTTGGATTAGAAGTAGAAGAAGAGGAGGAAGAAGAAGATGACGAGGGTGGTGATGGATTGGTGGGATTTGGTGAGGATCCCTTGGAGCTTGGATTGTTGTTTGAAGGGATCTTGTCATTTTTCTCAGGAATAGAAACAGTATTAATAGGTAATGGCGAAGTGGTTGAAGTGTCGTCTTTATCATTTTTTTTCATTGGGTGATAATTTGATTTTTTAGAAATTTTTTCAGGAATAGGTCCAGGGGATGTGGAGGTTGAACGTAGTTGTTTCCGATTGGTGGGATGAGAATCCTTCGTATGATGGTGGCTTCCACTTGATTTTGACTTTCCTGACAGAGATGAATGAGTTTCATGGTTGTTATTATGTGATGAGGAAGTTCCATTCAGTAGAGATGATTTATTTGCTGAAGGGATGACGGGTGGGTCTGCTCCGATTTGACTACAAGTTTGGGCTAGGAGTGCCAAAGGACTTTTTTTTGCATCCAACTAAAAACAAAAAGAAATTAGGATTAATGGGAGTTAAATTGCTTTTAGAATAATTTATATTATTCATTTTAAGTATAAATTGATCAAATTCGCAAGATTCAAGGCTCTACTAAAAAAATAATTTTCATTAATTTGTTGTTTTTCATGAATCCAATTCAGAATTTCTAAAATTCCTTATACAAATGTTTTATATTAAAAACTAATTTATTAAAATCCTGTATTATAAAAAATGTTTGCAACATTTTCAAAATTTATGTCTCTTGTATTTGGAAATGAATATGAATACATCAAGTTTTTGGCCTCATTCACAATCACAAGATGGTATTCAATTCATTGTTTTCTTTAACTTTGTCTTGTAGCATCAATCATGTCAAATTGTATAGTACTCCTCTGTAGGACATGAATAATAATGATTAGATTTCAGAATTTGATTAGAATTCAAAGTAAGTGTTGACTTTTTGGAGATGATGACTCTTAGAAGAAGAAGAAGTTCATAATTTACTCAAAAGTTCTTGACAAGTGAAGTGTATTTCAACAATGAATGCGGTTTTCATTGTTATCCTTATATTGGCATTCTCTTCATTTCTATTCCATTTATGTAAGTGAGAAATTCATGCCAACGAGATTTACCACCAACAAAGCTTTAGTTAATTTAGTTTTGGCTAATGACCACCACCCCCATTATTCTCTTTTCTACAATCAAACAATTGGGAGAGGCCTTATCTTGACACAACTTGAATTAATAACTCTGACAGGTAACAAATAATATTTGGCCAATTTAAGGTGGCGTTAATTTATTAAGAGGGGAAGAAGAAGGAGCGATATCATGTTGTGAATTTTACAAAATCAACAACCCACACACACATACATACAGAATTATTAATTTCCTAATAAAAATTCATTGCTGAAAAAATCAAATTCTACTTTTTCAATATTATAATTTGTTTCCTCATTTTCAGCACCAAAAGATAACCTTTCATATCAAACAAATTCAATACATTAAAAAATTATTGAAAGTTTTCTAAATGGATTTCGCAAAAAAAAATTATTTTCAATTAGAAAAAATTCTTCGTCTTTAATTATTTCTTTCATTTAATTAAGGTTTTAAAATTTTGCGAAATAGGAATAATAATTAGAAAAAAGAAATCGATTATTTTTACGAACGAAAAAAATTAATATGAATGTAATACTGAGAATTTATGAATGAAATTTTACAACTGCTGTTACTGCGCATGCTTACGCATTTATACGATTACGACAGACAATTTGTCTGAGGGGATTCCCTTTGTTGTTAGTAAACGCGGTTGTAGAATTAGTTAAGTTTATGTATGACAGATGACGCTGTTAACCCAAGCAAACAAATACACTCTTAACTTTTGAAAAGTTTCAACTGGCGTTTAAGTCTAACAATCAAATCACAAAAAAGTTTCTAAACTGAATTTGAAAAGGTTTTACGCTACTTGTAAAATGTTTTAATTTTTTATTTAATAGTAGTTAAAATTGCAACAGTTCGTTTCTTTTTATTAGAGACTGAGTCTTTTTAATAAAATCTTTCAAATTCTTTTCGAAAAATCAGTTTGATTGAAGTTTTGAGAAAGTTTAACCTGAATAAAAATTTGAGGTTTTGATAATTGTAGATGAAGCTTAACAGCTTAAGCACCTTTTTCGAATGCAAAATCCAACTTTAAATAACGATTTTTTTCATCCTTTCGTATTCTTATATTTTTTCATACCATGAGTTCAATCAATTACTTTAAAAATCTAGGTTACGTTAAAAGAAACAGGAGCATAGTTTAAGTTGAATATACGACATAAGGATCATTTATCATCGTGTAAAGCATGCAATTTTTTCTCCTATAACATAACTCACAACTCGACCTAATCATATATTTTTCCTTTCACTCCGAATTTCCATTTGGCATGTTTTCTTTCCTTTCCTTTGCCATATTTTCCTTTGACTATTTTTGAGTAGGTCCTAAAGTCCTCGTTAACTTAATCTTGTAAGTAAAATAACTCTCACTTGAACTCTATACTGAAGATTTTGCTGAGTAGGAGGAAGTCTATTCAGAAAAAAAAGTATAGAACTGGAAATCAGTCGAGGAGAAAATCCAAATTGCTTTACTTTTCAACGATCTCATTCCTTTTCCTTTCCAATTGAGTCCATTATGTCTTAGTTCTAACATTCTAAACCCTGTACGTATGTAACATTTGCTATATTTCCTTCTTCTTCCTTTCCTTGTCACTTTTAATGCTCCGGTACCTAGTAAAAATCCTGTAAAATGTGGCATCGTGTGGCCTTAGTTCAACTTTTTCCTGAGGCGAAACAAACAAACATTGTTTCAATTTTAGTTGCGTTAGCAACCTAATATAAGACTCAGGTATGAAAATGTAACGCCGACTATTTTCGTTTTTGGGCTATAACTCGTAAACCAAACTTACGAATTAGCTGAAAATTTGCAAACTGGCGTTTTGAAGGACGCGCTTTTCAATAGTGATGTTTAAAAAATTCTAAAGTTTTCAGAAACCCATTTTCTTTACGTATGCCCTGGTTTAAAGAAGTTAACACAGCTTGGAACATTTATAGTTCGAAACGTTAATAAATATGAAATTTTTCAGTACCAATCTATTTCAAGAAATACATGCCCCTCTTTCCGAAAAATGGAATTTTGGGAAAAAATAATTTAACGAATTAATCTCCATGCGAACCATTACAATAGAAAACATAAATTAAATAAACTCTTCCAACCAAGGGAGAAACAAAGTAGCGAAAGCAACCGTGATCCTTCCGTCGTTAATGCTTTTTAGCCGTCCAGCTGAAGATCAGAGACGACTAAAAAGCTAAATTTTCACCGCAACACCGC